>JALBCY010000049.1:240643-270519 GCA_023079485.1 Archilochus colubris
AATTTCTCCCTAATATCCAATCTAAATCTCCCCTCTTGCAGATGGAAACCCTTCCCCCTCATCCCATCCCTCCAGGCCCTTGTCCCAAGTCCCTCCCCAGATTTCCTTCAGGACCTGGAAGGTGCTCCAAGGTCTCCCCTTCTCTTCTCCAGCCTGAACACCCCCAACTCTCTCCCCCTGGCTCCAGAGCTGCTCCAACCCTCCCAGTATCTCCAGGGCCTCCCCTGGACTGGCTCCAAAATCTCCACGTCCTTTGGGAGCTGAGGACACAAGAGATGGATGCAGTGCTCCAGGGGGGAGCTCAGGAGAGAGGAGTAGAGGGGGAGAATCCCCTCTCTCAACCTTCTGGCCATGTTGGAGGAGATGCAAATGCTCTATCCTATCACCTGGAGGAGAGCTGAGCATCCACCTCCCCAGGATTTATCAGAAATTTCTCAGTAAGAATCAAACCCTGGGAATCTCACTGCTTGGTGTGCACCCTGGGAATCTCAGTGCAGAAGAACCAGGAGATGAAGAGCAACAATAAATCAAAAGTCTATTGCTTTCTTTCTATCAATACTTACTAAGTGTTTAGGGGGTCATGACACCATCCACTTAACCAAGTCCTTCCCCAGATTTCCTTCAGGCACTTGAAGGTGCTCCAAGGTCTCCCCTTCTCTTCTCCAAGCTGAACACCCCCATCTCTCTCCCCCTGGCTCCAGAGCTGCTCCAACCCTCCCAGTATCTCCATGGCCTCCTCTGGACTGGCTCCAACAGCTCCAGGTCCTTCTGCTTCTGGGGACCCCAGAACTGGACACAGAGACAGAGGGGGACAGTCTCCTCCTTGGCCCTGGTGGTGATGCAGCCCAGCACATGGGTATTTTCTGGGCTTCCAGCACACGTTGTCATCTCATGTTGAGGTTCTCCTCACTCAACACTCCCAAATCCTTCTCCTCAGGGATGCTCTCAATCCATTCTCCACCCAGCCTAGATTTCTGCTTGGGATTTACCCCAACGCCTTTGTAGGATCTTGCACCATCTCCTCCTTGCTTGCTCCTCCCCTGGGGTCTGAGCTGCTGGTTGGCATCTCCAGAGGAACCATCTCACCTCAGCATTAATCCTGGTGTCACCAGAGCTTTTCCACACTGGATGCTGTCGAGTTGGGAAACCAAAGCCCGTGGGCTGCGTCTCGGGCGCGTGGCTGTCACCGCTTCCTCCCTTTTTTTGCATCATCCATGCAAATCAGGGCTTCCTTCAGGATCTAGAAACAGCAAACCCAGGAAAAAGAGGAAAGAAAAAAGTGTACAAACACAACATTTTCTAGAAAACATCCTTAGTTATAGAACCATAACTGCAGAACCCTGCTGCTGGGGGAGGTTGGCGAGGAAGGTCACGTTGCCTTGCAGAAGTTCCTGAAACTTCTCAAAACGAGGGTTTAGATAACATTTGGGTCTCTCTAAAACTTGATTCCTTACCACTCCTTGTCCTTCTGCTCCTCAGCACACACTGTGTCTTTTATTCCCATCACTGAGCTGGAAATAAAATTAGAGAACTGGTAAACTCTGCCTTGGGGAACTTCACCCCCCCCCTTGGTATTAGGAGATGACGCATTTTTTGCTTAAAGTACTTTAAAAGATACACTCAGTGATGCTGCTCTGGGTGTTAATAAAAGGTTGTTTTCCTCTGGGTGAGGGGCAACACCATCTGTGAGCACAGTTTTTTCCCCAAGAACCTCTGCAGGGAATAATTCTCTACAGCCACCCAAGTCTGAAGTAAAGGGCACGACTCAAATCTCCTCCATTTGGGTGGCCTGGTGCTTTCTGACCTCTCCCAGTTCAAGTCCTGCACTGTAAATATTGTGTGAAAAAGGAAGAAGCTGTTCAGAACATCCTCTCTTTTATTTTTTTTTTTAATGGCTGAGATCAAACATGCAACACCAAGGACACAAGCTGGTTCAAGAATAAAATCTCTTTAAGGTGTGTTGATTTAGGCGTGCTGAACGTACCCAGAAAACTCTGGGGTTTTGTTGCTGAGAAAGCATCTTCAGGCTTTTGAAAAATGCCTGATCTTCTCAAAAATAAGTTAAAAAAAAAATATTAGATCTTTGAAAGCTCTTGAGGATGTTTATTGACTTCATTAAAATTATTATATAAAACAATTGGAAGGATTTTGTAGGGATAGAATAAATGGGAAGGGTTTGAAGCTCAAAGAGGGTAAATTTAGGTTAGATATTAGGAAGAAATTCTTTGCTCTGAGGGTGCTGAGCCCCTGGTTGCCCCCAGAAGATGTGGTTGCCCCATCCCTGGAAATGTTGAAGGTTGGATGGGGCTTGGAGCACCCTGGGCTGGTGGGAGGTGTCCCTGAGCATGGTGGGGTTGGAACTGGGTGAGCTTTAGGGTCCATTCAACCCAAAGCCTTCTTTGATTCTGTGATTTGATGAATTCTGCCCCTTTCTTTGTTTCCACCAAGTCTGAGTGGCCCGGAGAGGTGGTAGATGCTCCATCCCTGGAAACATTCAAGGTCAAGAGGGACAGGGCTCTGAGGAACAGATGAAGTTGAAGATTTCCCTTTTCATTGCAGGGATGACCCTCAAAGTTCTTTTCCAACTCAGATTTTTTGATGAGTGGCACAGTTGTACTGGGAAAAGTGATGCCACCACCAGGTCACATCCCTTGTAATTGACACTTGGTAAATGGGGGAAAATCTCTTCATTTTTACCCAGTGTCCTTTTTATCAAAACATTTTTTTCTCTCTTTATCCTTTTTTTTTCTGTGATATCAGGAATCTCTGATGGACTTTTCCTGGAAAGCTGAGAGAATTTGTCTTCATTTTCTGACCCTTCCCTGTGCTGGGTGCTTTGGATCTGAAAGCCAAGGTTACACAGCCAATTTCTTCTCTGACAGTCAAAGAGAAATACAAAATACTCTCGAGTGACCTCAAGAAATGGGAGGAAGGTCAGGAGATTTCAGGTGCAGACTCAGCTGTACTTAAATTTTTAAGTCCCCAGTTAAGTGGATGGTGTCATGACCCCTGAACACTTAGGAAGTATTGATAGAAAGAAAGCAATAGACTTTTGATTTATTGTTGCTCTTCATCTCCTGGTTCTTCTGCAAGTAACACCAAGCACTGAGATTCCCAGGGTTTGATTCTTACTGAGGAATTTCTGATAAATCCTGGGGAGGTGGAGGCTCAGCTCTCCTCCAGGTGATAGGGTAGAGCATTTGCATCCCCTCCAACATGGCCAGAAGGTTGAGAGAGGGGATTCTCCCCCTCTACTCCTCTCTCCTGAGCTCCCCCCTGAAGCACTGCATCCATCTCTGGTGTCCTCCCAAAGGACCTGGAGATCTTGGAGCCAGTCCAGAGGAGGCCATGGAGATGCTGGGAGGGTTGGAGCAGCTCTGGAGCCAGGAGGAAAGAGTTGGGGGTGTTCAGCCTGGAGAAGAGAAGGGGAGACCTTGGAGCACCTTCCAGGTCCTGAAGGGGCTCCAGGAAATCTGGGGAGGGACATGAGACAAGGGACTGGAGGGATGGGATGAGGGGGAAGGGTTTCCATCTGCAAGAGGGGAGATTTGGATTGGGGTGTGGGTGCTGAGCCCCTGGTTGCCCCCAGAAGCTGTGGCTGCCCCATCCCTGGCAGTGCTGAAGGTTGGATGGGGCTTGGAGCACCCTGGGCTGTGGGAGGGGTCCCTGACCATGGCAGGGTTGGCACTGGGTGGGACTGAAGGCCCCTTCCAACCCTAAGATTCTAGGATCAGCCCCAAGTTGCAGCTCAGTAGAAGGGAGGTGGAACCATCCCTGCTTTGCCTGATTCTCAGTGGTGAGGGTGGTGTAGGGCTGCTGGTTGGACCTGGTAGATCTTGAAGGTCTGTGAGGGTTCTTTGAGGTCAGATGTTAGGAAGAAATTCTTTGGGGTGAGGGTGCTGAGCCCCTGGTTGCCCAGGTTGCCCAGAGAAGCTGTGGCTGCCCCATCCCTGGCAGTGTTGAAGGTTGGATGGGGCTTGGAGCACCCTGGGCTGGGGGAGGGGTCCCTGACCATGCTGGGGGTTGGGACAAGGGGATCCTTAAGGTCCATCCAACCCAACCCATTCCATGACTCTAGAAGAGGTGCTCCAGCTCTCAGATCACCTCCATGGCCTCCTCTGGACTCACTCCATCAGCTCCAAGTCCTCTTTAGGAAGGTTCTAAGGAGACTTTGCCTTTCTTCCTGGAGCACCTGGGTTGTTGCAATCAAATGGCTCCAGGGAAAGTGGTTTCCTCCAGAAAACTCCTCCAACAGAATCCAGTCCTTGGCTTGAAAGTGATAAACAGTTATGATGAGATTTGGATCCTGTTGCCTCTCATCTTGCTGAATTGAAAGCTCAGGAAATTACAAAGTGCTGACACCACCCCCCCCCCCCATTCCCTCCTCCTCACCCTCATCCTGAAGAATCAGAATCTTATTGTTTGATGGGTTGAGTTTCTGGGGTGAAGGGCTGTGCTTCAAGATGAATAACACTAAATAACAGCCCGAGAAGGCAGCAAATATAGCTCTGGTTGTCAACGTGGAAGTCAGCTGTCTGCCTCTAATTGCAGAGATGTCAGGGAGCTGGGAATTTGTCAGCTGAATTTGAAGATTGTGGAACATTGCTTGGAGAATGTCTTTATTAAAAACTAAAGAAAAAACAAACCAACAAAAACCAAGCCAAAAAAACCCAAAAACCCCCAAAACATACTCAAAAGAAGAGCATCTTGGTGAGGTTGCTGGGGTTCTGGCCTAGATTTTTCATCTGGTGGTTGTTGTGTAAGATGTTGGGGGATATGTCAGAAAAGCACTGAATGTTTTAGGTGGGAAGGGACCTTAAAGATCATCTAGTTCAACCCCCCCTGCTCAGGACAGGGACACCTCCCAGTACACCAGGTTGAGTAGATCAGGGCAGGGTGGGAAAATCAGTTGATATGTGACCTTTCTGAGAGGATGAGTGAATCTGGACAGCTTGGCTGTGTTCCTCAGGCTTTCTCCCTCAGCTCTGATGCTCCTTGGTTCAGCTTTTCAACCCAAAATGACTCTGGAACATGTTTCTGACCTTCAGCTGGAGGATTTTATGTCTCTCAGGGTCTTCTGTTCTTCTGCTCTCTACCTGAGAGGAGGTTGGAGGGTAGGGAGGTTCTTCTCTCTCAAGGCAGAAGATGAAGTCCAGTAGGTGTTGACAAACCTATAGTGGGAATCCTTGTTCCCCCAAGCTTTCAGATCTTCTAGAAGGATGAAGAATCTTAGAATAATAGAGTGATAGAATGGATGAAATTGGAAGGGACCTCAGAGCTCATCTCCAACCTCTCTGCCCTGGCCAGGGACACCTCTCATCCAGCCCAGGTTGCTCAAAGCCTCATCCAGCCTGGGCTTGAGCACCTCCAGGCAGAGGACATCCACAGCTTCTCTGGGCAAGCTGTTCCAGGGTCTCAGCACCCTTGTACTAAAGAACTTCCTCCTAAGATCCTGTCTGAACCTCTTCAGCTTAAATCCCATCACTGGACACTCATAAAAAGTTCCTCTTCTCTCTTCTCTCTTCTCTCTTCTCTCTTCTCTCTTCTCTCTTCTCTCTTCTCTTCTCTTCTCTTCTCTTCTCTTCTCTTCTCCTCTCTTCTCTTCTCCTCTCTTCTCCTCTCCCTCTCCTCTCCTCTCCTCTCCTCTCCTCTCCTCTCCTCTCCTCTCCTCTCCTCTCCTCTCCTCTCCTCTCCTCTCCTCTCCTCTCCTCCTTCTCCTCTCCTCTCCTCTCCTCTCCCTTCTCCTCTCCCTTCTCCTCTCCTCTCCCTTCTCCTCTCCCTCCCTTCTCCTCTCCCTCCCTCCCTCTCCTCTCCTCTCCTCTCCTCTCCTCTCCTCTCCTCTCCTCTCCTCTCCTCTCCTTTTCTCCCAGCAGGAAAGTGTCAGTGCACGTCCTGCAGATGATGTTCAGCACAGCCAAACTTTTCCAAGTCATGGGAGGGTGAACTCAGACAAGGTCAGGCTGGGTGCTGGCAACAAGCTTGGAACCTTGGCTCAGCCTTTGTCTGCTCCAGTCCCTGCACAGAGGGTCCAGCCCTGGAGCTGAATGCCATCACCATGTGGGAACAAACAGCCCTTTTTTTTTTTTTTTTTCCTTTAAATACAGTCAGAGGAGAGCTCGAGTGTGTGGGACAAGGGGGAGAGGCAGAGAGGACACTCTGCAAACCTCAGTCACTGCCTTTGGTGGCCAATGAGATGGAGCAGAACTAAATCTCCATGCAGGGAGTGAGCAGGCTTAGCTCTGCTTTTGGCAAAAGGACAGCAAATCTTCATGAAGTCCTACAGCACTGTGGTAGGAACAGGCTTCACTTTGCACAAATCCACTGCTGCTCTTCAGCTGTGGTTTATTTAGGTTAGATACCCACTGTAAGCCTCTTCTCTTCTCTTCTCTTCTCTTCTCTTCTCTTCTCTTCTCTTCTCTTCTCTTCTCTTCTCTTCTCTTCTCTTCTCTTCTCTTCTCTTCTCTTCTCTTCTCTTCTCTTCTCTTCTCTTCTCTTCTCTTCTCTTCTCTTTCTTCTCTCTTCTCTTCTCTTCTCTTCTCTTCTCTTCTCTTCTCTTCTCTTCTCTTCTCTTCTCTTCTCTTTCTCTTTCTCTTCTCTTTCTCTTTCTCTTCTCTTCTCTTCTCTTCTCTTCTCTTCTCTTCTCTTCTCTTCTCTTTCTCTTTCTATTTTCTCTTCCTCTTTCTCTCCTCTCCTTCTCCTTCTCCTTCTCCTTCTCCTTCTCCTTCTCCTTCTCCTTCTCCTTCTCCTTCTCCTTCTCCTTCTCCTTCTCCTTCTCCTTCTCCTTCTCCTTCTCCTTCCTTCTCCTTCTCCTTCTCCTTCTCCTTCTCCTTCTCCTTCTCCTTCTCCTTCTCCTTCTCCTTCTCCTTCTCCTTCTCCTCCTTCTCCTTCTCCTTCTCCTCCTCCTCTTCCTCCTCCTCCTCCTTCTTCTCCTTTTTCCTCTCTCCTCTCTCCTCTCTCATTTGGGTTGGTAAAGACCTTCAGGCTCATCAAGCCCAACTCTTTAGGAAGGACCAAAAAGGAGCAGCCTCTGGATCTGCCTTTTTTTCTTACCTTGGGGCAGCCAGCTGCACTCAAGCACTTCTGATGGTAGCTCTAGGAAGGTACAATCTGTCCTTCTCACACTCAGAGGTCTTGAGATACCTCAACAAGTTTGGGATGTGGAAGCCCATGATGAAAGGAGAGGTGTGAGGCTCCATCTGCATTTCCCAGCACGATTAAATTCAGGATCCCTGACCTTTATCTGAGAAGACAGCCTCTTGCCTTTGAGGTTTGGAGGAAACTTTCATCCCAGCCTGGTTGCAGGTTGCAGCAGTTGCCCCTTTTATTTGGGATCCTCTTCTACAAACCTCTGTTTGACAAGTCTCAAAAGTTTGTTGAAATCCAACAAATTGATATAAGAGGGGATTTTGGTTTTGAGGGAAACCACTGGAAACTGCCTTTCCAGCTTTCCCTGGAAAATGGGACTTTTTAATGACTTTGTGGAATTCCCCTCTCTCCAGTGCCTCGCGTTTCAGTTGTCTTAAATCATTAAAAAGAAAGGGGGAAAAATAAAAAAAGAGCACAGGCTCTGCAAGCTCCTGCCAAGTAGGTCAGGCTTTTCCCAGTTGGACTGTTTGGGAAAAGAAGACATTATCCAGAGAGACTTTCTCCAAGTTGCTTGGTGAGTTGAAGACAGCTGGAGGCAGTGTAGTGGTTTCAAGAACAGTCTTTAAGTGTTAAGAACTCGTGTGGCCTAATCAGAGCCCGACTGAAATAAATCTTGGCAGAACTTGGCAAAGTAAATGACACATTCCTGAATTCTGCAAAGCTGAGATGTGGCCCTAAAGAGAGAAAGAGTGGGCAATTGATGCTGCATAAAATGAGACAAAACTTACCTCCAGTGGTTTCAAGCTATTGAAAACCCCACCTGATGCAGCCCACAGGAGGAAAGAAGCCAAAAACCTGTAGTGGTTGTGGCACCATCGTGGGATTGTTTGCTTTTGGTTTTATTTTTGCATTTAAAAAGAAAGAAAAAAAACCAACAAGGCAGGAGTAGCACCATGGTATCACCATCATCTCCAACTTTAGGCTTAGAAGAGCAAATAAGATGAAAGATAGAGATGAGACCTGAGAAGTTTTTTGCTGTGAGGGTGCTGAGGTTGCCCAGGTTGCCCGGAGAAGCTGTGGTTGCCCCATCCCTGGAAGTGTTGAAGGTTGGCTGGGGCTTGGAGCAACCTGAGTTGGGGGAGGTGTCCCTGCCCATGGCAGGGGGACTGGAATTGGATGAGCTTTAGGGTCCCTTCCCACCCAAACCAGTCTGTGACTTGATGGTTCTATCACAAGTTGTTCTTTACAGAGTTAGCTTATGGGATCGTGGTGGATGGAAAATCACAGAATGGTTTGGGCTGGAAGGAACCTTCAAAGATCATCTAATTCTGCAGCAAGCAGGGACATCTCCCACCAGATCAGGTTCCCCAGAGCCCTGTCCTTAGCATCACAGAATAATTAGGGTTGGAAGGGACCTTTGAAGGCCATCCAGTCCAACACCAGAGCAACCTGGGCTGGGGGGAGGTGTCCCTGCCTTGGAATTGGATGAGCTTTAGGGTCCCTTCCCACCCAAACCAGTCTGTGACTTGATGGTTCTATCACAAGGTGCTCTATACAGTTAGCTTATGGGATCATGGTGGATGGAAAATCACAGAATGGTTTGGGCTGGAAGGAACCTTCAAAGATCATCTAATTCTGCAGCAAGCAGGGACATCTCCCACCAGATCAGGTTCCCCAAAACCCTGAATAGTTTGGGTTGGAAGGGACCTTTAGAGCCCATCCAGTCCAACACCAGAGCAGAGACATTTTCAAGGAAATGAGGTTGCTCAGAGCTCCATCCAACCTGACCCTGAATGTTTCCAGGTATGGGGCTTCTACCACCTCTCTGGGCAACCTGGGCCAGTGTTTCACCACCTTTAGCATAAAGAATTTCTTCCCTGTTTTTAGTCTAAAATACTGATTGAATTTAGGAGGAGAAGGTTGGTTTGTTGGCAGCAGGTTGGTGGTCATGGTTCAGGGGATGAAGGTGAGGTAGGGTGGAGAAATGTCACTGAGAAAGGGAGAATAAAACCAGTGGCTTTTAAAGAGGAGATGCCAAGCCATGGTATCTAACCCAGGTCAGCATCAACATCCCAGCATGCCTCTGACTTGAAAGCATAAAAGAGCTTCTTTCAGCAGCCCTAAAAGCAATCAGTAGAAAATAACTCATTTATGAAATGGGCACGTCTAGCTGGGAGACTCATTACACTCAGGATCCCTCCTCCGTTGTAATTTTTCTTTAATATTAAACTACTCGGGGTAATTTGTTACTCAGGAAATATTCTTTTTTTAGGCAGAAGATGACATTGGGGAGGAGAGCAAGGAGCATTAAAAATGGATTACACAGCCTCACTTCTTGACTGCTTTTGCCTGAGATATTTAATATGTGGGAACTCAAGATCTTGGGTTGATTTCACCCTCTACCTGAGGCTGTTCTGGGCTTTTCCAAACTGCTTCTGTTTGGCCATGAATGGGGTTTTGCTTCGTTTGGCTTGGCAGAAGAACTTCTGCCTGTGTCAGGTCTCTTTTTGTCTTTCTTTAGAAACTGAGGACAGTTTTTCTTTGGAAACTGAGGACAATTTTTCTTTTGAAACTGAGGACAACAAGCCACCTGCTATTACAGAATTAATAAACGAGCTCACGCTCCCCCCTTTTTCTTTTTGCTTTTTAATTTCCTTCTTTTTTTTTTTTTTTTTAAATAATTTTTTTCTCTGAAATAAGGCAGCTCTGAGGCAGGTCCTGCCATCTTCAAGCATCAGGATTAGGGCCCTGGAAGAAAGCGTAGGGGAAATAAAACTTGTGCAGCTGCTGGGCGGTCTCCTCCTGCTCCTAATTACTCTGCTCAGGTTCTTTGTGAGCAGGCTCAGTATTGTGAAGTGGGCTCTGAAGTGGGCAGGTTGCAAACTTTCAGCACAAAAAAAAAAAAAAAATAAAAGCTCAACCAAACCCAACAACAACAACAAAAAAGCAACCCCTTGTTTCCCATCTCAGCGTCACGTATTTAGGAGCCCAACTAATTAAGCTCTTCTGAAAGAAGCCGTCTGGCTCCAACACTCAGCTCCTCTGTGGCTTCTTTCTCTTGCAAAACCCCGGGGGAGGTTGGATTGGGGAGGGCAGTGCCATCACCCACACGGCTTGGGAGGGGAGGGCTCTCTGCCAGGCCCTCTTGGAGATTGCCTGCCCACTCTCTGCTCTCCTCGGGGAGGCAGGCGACGGGCTGGCGTTCTGCAGCCTGCCTGCAAAAAAATACAAAAAAAAAAAAAGAAAACAAAAAGCACCCCAAATTAGACCCTTCAGCTGGATGCGGCGGCGTCAAGCAAAAGGAAAAAGAAAAGGAGAAGATTGGCCCTGAAGACTCAGCCCCGGAGGGATGATGTGAGATGGCAGATGAGGAGATGACGGGACGTCTCCGTGGAAGGAGGTGGGCATCAGGCTTGTAGATACAAGAACCTCCCATGGCTGGTGGCACTGATAGCAGGTTTGAAAAGGGTGAATTTGACTTTTTTTTTTTCTCTTCTTTTGCTTCGCTGGGTTCTGTCAGGCTTCTTGGGAAGCTTTAGAGGATAAAAATGACCCCCGTTGGAACTCGTCTTCTCTTGCTTCGGTGCCGCCCCAAAGGCTACCTGGTGCCACGCTGCTGGTAGCCAGGGCTGGCTGGAATTCATGGGCTTCCTTCTTTGTCAACAACCCAGCTGTTGTGTGAGAGCAGGGATGATGGAGGGAGGGGTCATCCAGAGTCTTTTTCCTTGAGCAGATGGAGTTTTGTCAGCAGTTTTGACAGCAGAGGCTGATGGGCTTCTGGACCCGGCTTCACCACCGTGCCAAAAACCTCACAGAGCAATAAGTTGCCTGATTTGCTGATTATTTAGTGGGTTGGTGTCTGTATTGGGTTTTTTTGTTTTGGTTTGTTTGGGGTTTTTTTTTTCCTGTTTTGATTAGGTTCACAGTTTAGGTTTCTGTGCTTAAAGTCAAGTAACAGAATGTCAAAAACTCCTTCGTACGCCTCGCGCTCACGTGGCCAACTCCTTGTAGACAACAACCACCGACGGGCAAAAGCAAACTTCAGAAGTAGTTAGGGACTATTAAACACTTCCCCTGGCAGGGAGAGGGACAGCCTTGCCCTTTCTTGCTCTTTTTTTCCATCCTCACAAGCACTCAGAAGGGCTCAGAGGAACAGTGCCAGCTCTGTTCCCATCGCTGCGCAGACGGCGGATGCGGTCAAGGGCCACGGGTGACGGTCCTGGAGGCATCACCCATCCACACGTGGTCTTCTGAAAAGGGCCATACAGGCTCTGCCCAGCCCCAGGTCCTTCCCAGCATTGCTCAATCTGCTCTACCCTAATTTATTCTAATGAGGCAAGCTTTCATCTCTTCTTCAAGCTCCTGCACTGCAGGGGCTGAGTGTGTGTCACTGTCTGGGATGTGGCATCCTTTGCTTCGGAGAAGGAATGTTTTTCTTGGTGAGGTGCTTGGGCTGCAGGAGCAGAGGAATGAGCTCTTTTTGTGCTCTTTTTTTTGTTTGTTTGTTTGTTTTGTCCTCTTAATTTCAGAGCCAAAGGTTTTTATTTGGTACTCTTAATCAAGAGAGGGTTTTGGTGCCATAATTAGAAACATGGGCTTAATGGGGATCCTGCAGAATGTAAATTTGCAGGGGGGGGAAAAAAAAAAAAATGTGAGTCAAACTTGGGAGACCAAAGCACTTCTGTGCTCTCTTAGTCTATTGTAATTAGGGGTGTGGTGCTTAAGGAATATTAATTAGCCCCATGGGCGAGGCTGAGGAGCCAGAAAAATGCTATTCCCCAGTGGGAGGTTTAGGGGTGGGTGAGAGTCAGAGCTGAGCTAAGCAAGCAGCAGGGAGCAAAGTTTGTTGGGGGAGGGAGGGTATCCCCCAGCCTCCTCCTTTGAAAACAAAGAAACAAACAAAATACAAAAATAATTTACACCAAAACCACATTCTTTAGACTTTCTTTAGCAGCTGGTTTTGCCAAAGGAGTTAAAATCGCCTCCATCACCCGTCTCCTCCCACCCCAACAAACCAAAAATGGTTGATTTAATTGCAACAGCAAATTGGAGAGGACTCGTAGCAAAGACAGAAACAGGGGGTTGGTTGGGGGCATCCTCAAAAGTCCTAAGTGAGCATTTGCTTGTCTACTGGGCTGCTGCCTTAACCTGAGATCTTGGTGCCTTGGAAGACGCCGGTTCCATCCGCAGCACCCAGGCAAAGAGTCTCAGTTGCCACATCCCCCAGGACTTGCCAGAGGCACCTGGTTATCCTTAGAATATCTAAACTCTAGCTAAATTACCTCGTTAGTCCCTGGGAATCCTACAAGACTTCCTGGGGATGGGTAAGGAGGCAGGAGCTGATCAGTCAAGGAGGAACTGCTCAGGTGTTTGGTGAGCAAGCCCAGTAGGCAGCAGGTTGGGTTCATTGGTTGGGTGCCTAGGACAGCTGGAGCAGAGAAAAAAAAAAAACAAAAAAACTAAAAATAAATGGCTTTAAAGCATTTAAAAGAGAAGGCTGTGCCAATTAAAAGCAGCCTGATGCAGAAAGCAAAAAACCAGCCTGGTTAATGATGGTGGTAAACGCCGTGATCAGGAAGAAGGGAGAAATGATAGGGCAGAATTATCAATTAGATAGTGACTCAGGAGATCAAAATGTCAGAGGGAGAAATTAGAAGCTAGCTTTGTGGCCAGCCAGCGTGCACAAAACTGGTTCCCTAACTGCAGGATGGGGCTGTTACTTGATGCAAGGGATTTACTTGTTGGTGATGCAGAAAATCCAGAAGATCTCTGCTTCCTCCAAGCATAATTTAACCTCGTGTTGTTTGAAAGAGAGAGATGGTGAAGTTCAGATGCATTTCTTAAAACAAAAATAATTATAATTTATGGCAAATCGTAGAATTATCAAATAGTTTGGGTTGTAAAGGACTTGAAAAACCATCTGGTCCCACCCCCTTGCCATGGGCAGTGATGATTTCCACTAGACCAGGTTGCTCCAAGCCCCATCCAACCTCATCTTCAACACTTCCAGGGATGGGGCATCCACAGCTTCTCTGGGAAACCTGGGCCAGGGTCTCACCACCCTGCTAAGAATTCCTTCCAATATCCAACCTAAATCTTCTCTCTTTCAGCTTGAAACTCTTGTCCTGGCATAGATCAGAAATAGAATCATAGAACAGCCCACAGTGGAAGGGATCAGATGGGAAAAAATGGACCTGGATCACGTGGTGACAGAAACTTGGGGACCTGGAAAAGAGATTTCACTTCTGTGGGTGGTTTGTTTCATAACTTTCTGCCCCTTACCCTTCAAATCAGGATTGGCATCCAGGCAGCCTTCACCTGCAGCTGCTCTGTTCTGGTGGACAACCAGTTCCAGATACCTTGAACAGAATATTTGAATTAGAAACTGGGCTCAGATTTTTGGACAGAGATCAGATTTTTTTCCCATTCCAAATGGGAAGAAATCTTTTCCTAAGAAAACAGCAGGATTTTAAAGCAGGAAGTTTTCAGTTTTTGGTTGTGACACGTGAGATGATTACCCGTTTTTTGTTGTTTTTTTTTTTTTTTAAGATATTCATTTCACTGTCAGCTGCTGGCTCTTTTCCTTGGGGATCTGGTTAACCCAGTTTCTCCTCCTGCAGTGGCTGCAGTAATTGAGATAAACTCCAGCCTGCCACACATGGTGGTGAAGCTTCCTTAGAGGAGCAAGTGAGGAATGATGGAAGGCAACCAGGGGATGGTAGACCTGCTGCTGCCACCGTGTCCCTCCTCTGCCAGATCTAAATTTGGCTGCAACATCTTCTTGAGAGCATCTGGGGTGGACAGGTTGAGCCTGGACCTCTGACAGAGTGGCTTTAGTCTCTTTAGACCATGCAGAGAAGGTCCTGTGAGGGTTGATGTGTCTTAGGTGGTGTGGGGGACCAACATCTCTTTCTCTTTGGTCGTTTTGGGTATAAAAGGGTAGATTCAAGTGAGACATTAGGAAGAAATTCTTCATAATGAGGGTGGTGAGGGACTGACCCAGGTTACCCAGAGAAGCTGCAGATGTTCCATCTCTGGAAGTGTTGAAGGTTGGATGGGGCTTGGAGCAACCTGGGGTTGCTGGGGGTTGGATTAGATGATCTTTAAGGTTCTTTCCAACCCAAACCAGTCTGGGATTCTCTATACACAGATGCAGAGTGTGCCCATCCTATGGCAAGGTCAGGAATTGGAATCTTGGAGCAACTTGTTCTAAGTTGGATGTGTCCCTCTCCATGGCAGGGGGGTGGGAACTAGGTGGTCTTTAAGGTCACTTCCAACCCAAACCAGTTTGGGATTCTATGATAATGACTGATGAAGTGGTTTGGGCTTCCTGTAGATGGACCAAGGTTCCCTGAGAACCTTGAGCAGTGTCAAACACCATTAAATGTGGCAAAAGAGCTTCGTGGAAAAAGGGAAGAGGTGTTACAGAATAGAATAGAATAGAATAGAATAGAATAGAATAGAATAGAATAGAATAGAATAGAATAGAATAGAATAGAATAGAATAGAATAGAATAGAATAGAATAGACTGGGTTGGAAGGGACCTCAGAGATCATCAAGTCCAACCCTTGATCCACTACTGCTGCAGTTCCCAGCCCATGGCACTCAGTGCCACATCCAGGCTCTTTGGAAAGATCTCCAGACACGGAGAATCCACTACTTCCCTGGGCAGCCCATTCCAATGCCTGATCACCCTCTCCAGAAAGAAATTCTTTCTCATCTCCAACCTAAACCTCCCCTGGCACAACTTGAGACCCTTGTGCCCTCTTGTCTTGCTGAGAGTTGCCTGGGAAAAGAGCCCAACCCCCCCCTGGCTCCAACCTCCTTTCAGGGAGTTGCAGAGAGTGATGAGGTCTCCCTGAGCCTCCTCTTCTCCAGCCTCAACACCCCCAGCTCCCTCAGCCCTTCCTCACAGGAATTCTGCTGGATCCCTTCACAGCCTCCTTGCTCTTCTCTGGACCTGCTCCAGCACCCCAATCTCCTTCCTGAGCTGAGGGGCCCAGAACTGGACACAGGACTCAAGCTGTGGCCTCACCAGGGCTGAGCACAGGGGCAGAATCCCTTCCCTGGACCTGCTGGCCACGCTGTTCCTGATCCAGGCCAGGATGCCATTGGCCTTCTTGGCCACCTGGGCACACTGCTTGCTCATGTTCAGGTTCCTGTCACCCCAGACTCCAAGGTCCCTTTCTGTATGGCTGTTCTCCAACCACTCTGTGCCCAGCCTGTGTTGTAGTGCCTTAAGACATGTTGAGATCCCTTAATAGGTCTATTCTGAAGCAGTTAGTGCTGTGCTAATGGGGAGAAGCAAAGAACAGGAACTGGTTCCTCCAAGTGACATGAAGAGCTCTAGACATTGTCCCTGTAGCTTCTTCTTCTCCACCTCTGGTGGCACCAGAGGAATAAATGATGACATTTGGTCAAGCTTTGCTTAGGTCTGTGTTCTGCTCTCATCAGGTCTGTGTTCTGCTCTCATCTTCTCCAGAAGTTACTGCTTTACATCTGTCCTCTTCCACATGGGCTTCCCAACCAGAACAAGCAGTTCCTGGGATGAATCCCCTACAAAAAATCCCAGAAGGACAACTTGAAAGTCTTGCCACTGCTTGGAGACTTTGTTCTCCAGGACCTGCCTCAGCTGCATCTCCATAAAAATGCTGCTCTGCAGCTCTTGCACAAAGGCAGATGCACATTTCTTCTTGTCTGAAGGCAAGACACCTCTTGGTGTCACACACTTCTGGACCTGGAGACTTGAAAGACCATCGTGGGAAGCACTGAGCTGCCTTTCCAGGCAGCAAACCATGGCCACAAAAAAAAACCAAAAACCTTGTGGATCTCAGCTTTTTCTGGCTGCTTCTAAACATGTTCCTTTTCATCCCTGCTGCAGCCACAAAAGAAGTAATGGTGGAGAAGAGAGGGTCATGAGAATCTTCTGAAGTATCTCAGGCACTTGCTGCCACCTGATATAACTAGAAAGATTTCAGCAGTTTATTAGAATAAACTGTGTGTGCACCCTGAAGATGTGCAGGTGTCTTCAGTGCTGGTCCATAGGCATTTGGAATTAATTTGGGAGGATTTCTTTCATGCCTGGGCTTGACACGAAGGTGAATTGGACTTCCCTTGGCCAGGAGACACCAGGGCATGAGCCTGGTCAGGTCTTCACTACCCTTCTTGCCTTCTTCTGGAATGTCTAAACCACAAGAAGCAGAGGGAAAGGGAGGCTAAAAGGAAGTGTTTTGCATGTGGTTGCATAATGAAGCTGCAGAACATTAAGGATTAAACAACCTGGAGAATCCTGGAAGTTTACCAGGGTATGAGAGTTCCCGTCATCCAAAGGCTGGAGAAATTGTTCTGGAAACACTGGTTGTCATTATGCTTTCTAGCACAGAGCTGAAGCTTTCTAGGAGTTCTTGGAGCAAGTTCAGAGGAGGCCTTGGAGATGCTGGGAGGGTTGGAGCAGCTCTGGAGCCAGGGGGAGAGAGTTGGGGATGTTGAGAGGAGAGGAGAGGAGAGGAGAGGAGAGGAGAGGAGAGGAGAGGAGAGGAGAGGAGAGGAGAGGAGAGGAGAGGAGAGGAGAGGAGAGGAGAGGAGAGGAGAGGAGAGGAGAGGAGAAGGAGGAGAAAGAGAAGGAGAAGGAGAAGGAGAAGGAGAAGGAGAAGGAGAAGGAGAAGGAGGAGAAAGAGAAGGAGAAGGAGAAGGAGAAGGAGAAGGAGAAAAAGAGAGAAAAAGAAAAGAGAAAGAGAAAAGAAAAGAAAAAAGAGGAGGGGAGAAGGAGAAGGTGAAGAAGGAGAAAGAGAGAAGGTTCTGGGGAGACCTTGGAGCACCTTCCAGTGCCTGAAGGGGCTCCAGGAAAGCTGGGGAGGGACTTGGGACAAGGGCCTGGAGTGATGGGATGAGGGGGAAGGGTTTCCAGCTGCAAGAGGGGAGATTTAAATTGTATATTAGGGAGAAATTCTTTGGGGTGAGGGTGCTGAGCCCCTGGTTGCCCCCAGAAGATGTGGCTGCCCCATCCCTGGAAGTGTTGGAGGTTGGATGGGGCTTGGAGCACCCTGGGCTGCTGGGAGGTGTCCCTGACCATGGCAGGGGGGTTGGAACTGGATGAGCTTTAAGGTCCCTTCCAACCCAACCCATTCTAGGATTCTAAGATTATGATTATTAATTTTTTTTTTCAGGATAGATGGGACCATTTGGCCACAAAAATGAGGAGAAGGATTTTAATTCTGAGGGGGTTGGGATTCTTCAGCCCAGAGAAAGCTCCAGGGAGACCTTCTTGTGTCCTCTCAATAATTAAAGGGGACTTAGAGATGGGGACAGAATGTTTGGTAGGGCTTTTGCAGTAGGACAAGGGGTGATGGTTTAAAGAGGTGAGATTTAGAGTACATCTAAGGAAGAAATTCCTTACACTGAGGTTGGTGAAACCATGGCCCAGGTTGCCCAGAGAGGTGGCAGAAGCCCCATCCCTGGGAACATTCCAGGTCAGGTTGGATGGGGCTCTGAGCAACCTGATTTGGTTGAAGATTTCCCTGCTCATTGCAGAGGGGTTGGATTTGGGGACCTTCAAAGGTCCCTTCCAACCCAAACCCTTCGTTGAGTCTGTGGACTTGACCAGAAACCACCAGGTTTGCTCCTGCTGCTGCAGGACCAGGAGAAACAGACAATAAAAGGATGGCACTAGGTGAAAAATCCAGCAAAGTAACAATGGGATGTGGGGAAAGCAGAGCCAGGGATGTTTTGGCTTCATAGAATTATAGAATTGACTGGGTTGGAAGGGACCTCAGAGATCATCAAGTCCAACCCTTGATCCACTCCTGCTGCAGTTCCCAGCCCATGGCACTCAGTGCCACATCCAGGCTCTTTGGAAATATCTCCAGACACGGAGAATCCACTACTTCCCTGGGCAGCCCACTCCAATGTCTGATCACCCTCTCCAGAAAGAAATTCTTTCTCATCTCCAACCTAAACCTCCCCTGGCACAACTTGAGACCCTGCCCTCTTGTCTTGCTGAGAGTTGCCTGGGAAAAGAGCCCAACCCCCCCCTGGCTCCAACCTCCTTTCAGGGAGTTGGAGAGAGTGATGAGGTCTCCCTGAGCCTCCTCTTCTCCAGCCTCAACACCCCCAGCTCCCTCAGCCTCTCCTCATAGGATCTGTGCTTGAGTCCCTTCACCAGCCCAGTTGCCTCCCTTGGACCTGCTCCAGCACCTCAATCTCCTCCCTGAGCTGAGGGGCCCAGAACTGGACACAGGACTCAAGCTGTGGCCTCACCAGAGCTGAGCACAGGGGCAGAATCCCTTCCCTGGACCTGCTGGCCACGCTGTTCCTGAGCCAGCCCAGGATGCCATTGGCCTTCTTGGCCACCTGGGCACACTGCTGGCTCATGTTCAGCTTCCTGGCAATCCAGACTCCTAGGTCCCTTTCTGCCACTCTGTGCCCAGCCTGGAGCTCCCCATGGGGTTGTTGTGGCCAAAGTGCAGGACCCAGCACTTGGCCGTGTTGAACCTCATCCCATTGGGATCATCCCAACTCTCCAGTCTGTCCAGGTCCCTCTGCAGAGCCCTCCTGCCTTCCAGCTGAAAACCTTTGCCAGAGCTCAGCTGCCTTCCCATGGGGTGTCTGAAAAAGATGCTGCAAGGAAAGGGTGTGATGGGGATGCAGGACTTCTTCCCCAATGAGGAGTCTGAGGGAAAACTCTGTTGAAGTTGAGCATTTGCCTTGCTAGAAAAATCCTTCTGAAAGTCCTTCTGGGAAGGGGCTTTTTGCAAGGGTATGGAGGGTTAGGATGAAGGGGGGGGAATGGTTTCCAGCTTGAAGAGGGGAGGTGGAAATGAGATATTAGGGAGAAATTATTTGGTGGGAGGGTGGTGACACCCCGACCCTGGTTGCCCCATCCCTAGAAAAATTGATCAGGTTGGATGGGGCTTGGAGCAACCTGGGCTGGTGGGAGGTGTCCCTGCCCATGGCAATGGGGGGTTGTTCTTGAAGGTTCCTCCAAGCCAAGCCATTCAATGACTCTGTGAAGTGTCTGTGTGCCCATTTGCATCTTCCCCTGTGTGATTCCTAAAGAGTTAAACTTGATCTGGAAGGCTGTGGCTTTGAGGGGATGGCAAAGAGCAGGCATAAATTGTGGGGGAAGCCTGACAAGTCAGGACAAGATGCTGGGAACAGCCAGTAGGACACCATTTTTTCAGAGTTTTGGATTGACTGCCTGCTGGGCATGAGCTGAGCTGAAGCCAGGAGCTGTGCCTGCCTGCAAAAAAACTCTGGAGGCTGAAAACACCCCAGGCTTCAGCAGCTCTGGTTCTTCTCACGGTGACCAAGAGAGGTTGTTCAGCCAGATCCTGTCATGCTGATCATCTTCTAAGTTCTCTTCATGTCCTCTCTGCTACGTGGCTGGGAAAATTATCTTGGAATAATGGGAAATCTGTTGAAGACCTCAGTGCCCTCTTCAGTCCATCTTGCAACCAGGTTCTTCTGCATGGCAGTGTCCTTGCTGCTAGAACCAAAGCTTAGCCTGATAAAAGATGGAAATTTCATGAAGCTGCAAAGGTTTAAACAGGGTTTTCTGGCTTGTTTTTTTTTTTTTCTTTACTTGCTCCCTGTCTGTGCAACAGCAAAGGAAAAGCAGAGATTGATGCTGGGCTGCAACCTCGGTTGAACCAGGACGTGACCCCTGATGAGGTGCAGAGTAATGTTTGGGGAACAACCTGGGAAAGAAAAACAAAATAAAAAGAAAACAAGCAAAAAAAGTATTTAAAAAATAATAAAGAAAAAAAAAACAACCCAGAAGACCAACAGTGGGGTGTTGAGTGATGTTCTGGCAGCTGCCCAAGTCGTCTGTCTGGGGGAGCTGGCTCCCCTCCACACCATGTGCTTCTTCAAGATCCTTCACTGGCAAATGAAACCCCAGCACTGGAGTGTTTTCCAGCCCAATCTGTTCCTCTCTGGAAACCCAGCCCAGACACTCACTCCATTTTTTTACCCCGGGCTGGCCAGTATGTGCTGGATAAACAAAAGCAGAAACTCTTGTTGTGGGGAGCTTCATGGAGGCTCCTTGAGCTCCTAGACCTGAGCAAATGAAACTTGGCACGGGCTCAGTTTTCTCCTTTTGTCTTCCCGAAGAATAAAAACCAGTTGTGAGCCACCAAGGGAATGTTTGGATGAGTTTTCAGGAGATTAGAAGAGTGTCTTGCCAACTTTATGGGTGCTGCAGAGGAAACATTCCTCTGCGTTCCCACCCCGAGAAGCTATGTTGTCTCTTCAGATACCCAGAGAAGTGGCTTAGATCCCAGGAATCTCAGCGTGGTTCAGCTCCAGCAGCACTATCAGGGCAATTTATCTGGCTAATTTTAGTGAAATATGTTATTAAATGGATTAAGGTAATTAAACGTTGTTCTCATTAATGGCTTATATGATAACATGGCCTGCCACGAGGGCCCTTCTTATCTGAGACCTCAGTGGAACAAATCAGGACCCACCAAAGATGATGTTTATCATTGGAGAGGCAGCGTGATGTCATCTTTTTTTTAGCCCTACATTAGGATCAAAACCTCAGGCTTTATGTTTCAGAAGTGTTTGCTTTTAGTTCTGTGGCGGGGAGTCAGGAATTTCATAGCAGAGTGGGGTTTTGCTTTTCACCTTTTGGGTCAAAGCAGTTCACCATCTTGGTGAATCACCAAGATCATCTTGAATTCACCTTCTTGGAGGAAAACACTGGATGTCACCCATCTTCTAAGAAGAAAACCAAGTTCTTGTGCAGCTGAGTTACTGCAGGAGATGTGATAGCCAGAGAGGATCCATGCAAAGGAGGAGGCTCCAAGGAGACCTTAGAGCATCATCCAGTGCCTGAAGGGGCTCCAGGAAAGCTGGGGAGAGACTTTAGAGAAGGACCTGGAGGGATGGGATGAGGGGGAAGGGTTTCCAGCTGCAAGAGGGGAGATTTAGATTGTATATTAGGGAGAAATTCTTTGGGGTGAGTGTGCTGAGCCCCTGGTTGCCCCAAGAAGTTGTGGCTGCCCCATCCCTGGAAGTGTTGAAGGTTGGATGGGGCTTGGAGCAACCTGGGCTGGTGGGAGGTGTCCCTGTCCATAGCAGGGGGGTTGGAACTGGATGAGCTTTAAGCTCCCTTCCAACCCAACCCATTCTAGGATTCTAAGATTCTAGGATCAGCCCCAAGTTGCAGCTCAGTAGAAGAGGTGGAACCATCCCTGCTTTGCCTGATTCTCAGTGGTGAAGGTGGTGTAGGGCTGCTGGTTGGACCTGATGGAACTTGAAGGTTTGTGAGGGTTCTATGAGGTCAGATGTTTGGAAGAAATTCTTTGGGGTGAGGGTGCTGAGCCCCTGGTTGCCCCCAGAAGCTGTGGCTGCCCCATCCCTGGCAGTGTTGAAGGTTGGATGGGGCTTGGAGCACCCTGGGCTGCTGGGAGGTGTCCCTGACCATGGCAGGAGGGTTGGAACTGGATGAGCTTTAAGGTCCCTTCCAACCCATTCTAAGATTCTAGGATCAACCCCAAGTTGCAGCTCAGTAGAAGAGAGGTGGAACCATTCCTGCTTTGCCTGTTTCTCAGTGGTGAAGGTGATGTAGGGTTGCTGGTTGGACCTGATGGAACTTGAAGGTTTGTGAGGGTTCTATGAGGTCAGATGTATGGACGAAATTCTTTGGGGTGAGGGTGCTGAGCCCCTGGTTGCCCAGGTTGCCCAGAGAAGCTGTGGCTGCTCCATCCCTGGCAGTGTTGAAGGTTGGATGGGGCTTGGAGCACCCTGGGCTGGTGGGAGGGGTCCCTGACCATGGCAGGGGGGTTGGAACTGGATGAGCTTTAAGGTCCCTTCAAACCCAACCCATTCTAGCATTCTAAGATTCTAGGATCAACCCCAAGTTGCAGCTCAGTAGAAGAGAGATGGAACCATCCCTGCTATGCCTGATTCTCAGTGGTGAAGGTGGTGTAGGGCTGCTGGTTGGACCTGATGGATCTTGAAGGTTTGTGAGGGTTCTATGAGGTCAGATGTATGGACGAAATTCTTTGGGGTGAGGGTGCTGAGCCCCTGGTTGCCCAGGTTGCCCAGAGAAGCTGTGGCTGCCCCATCCCTGGCAGTGTTGAAGGTTGGATGGGGCTTGGAGCACCCTGGGCTGGTGGGAGGTGTCCCTGTCCATAGCAGGGGGGTTGGAACTGGATGAGCTTTAAGCTCCCTTCAAACCCAACCCATTCTAGCATTCTAAGATTCTAGGATCAGCCCCAAGTTGCAGCTCAGTAGAAGAGAGGTGGAACCATCCCTGCTTTGCCTGATTCTCAGTGGTGAAGGTGGTGTAGGGCTGCTGGTTGGACTTGATGGATCTTGAAGGTGTGTGAGGGTTCTATGAGGTCAGATGTTTGGACAAAATTCTTTGGGGTGAGGGTGCTGAGCCCCTGGTTGCCCCCAGAAGCTGTGGCTGCCCCATCCCTGGCAGTGTTCGAGGTTGGATGGGGCTTGGAGCACCCTGGGCTGGTGGGAGGTGTCCCTGAGCATGGCAGGGGGGTTGGAACTCCATGATCTTTAAGCTCCCTTCCAACCCAAACCAGTTTGGGATTTGTTTAAAAGGAAACTATATAAATCTGTACGTGTACTTTCAGGGCTCTTGACAACCTCGGCATCGCTTTTGCTCAGCGGGATGCAGGGAACACTTCTCTCTGAGGGTGCCCAGCAGCAGGCAGAGCTGGCAGGAAACTAAAAAAACCTCGAATAGCTCAAGCTGAATGAAAAAGCCAGGAGGTTTGAGGCCTCTTTTTTTTTTTTTTTTGTCCTTTCTTTTTGCCTTTTGTTTTAGTACCAAATTAGCAAAGCGGCGCTCGTTGATTTCGGCTGTAGCTCTCCTGGAATTTGGAAGGAGGAGGAGGAACAAAAGCAAGCTGCTAGCAGTCTGTCATTTTGAAACCAGTGTGTGGCTGTTGACAAATAGTTCTGTAGTTATGGTGATGCACCAGCCCACTTCCAGACTCTGGAGAAGGGGATTTTAATGGCAGGTTTCTGTATTGATTTTATTTTTTTTCCCCCCACTTGGAAATAACGCAGCGAGACCTCTGAAGGATTTTGATCCTTCAAGGTGTCAAACACTCAATTTTCATATGCCTGGTTGATTCAGGCAACACTTCTGAATGGGTTGAGCACAAAGTCTCCATAAATGATGTCAGCAGCTGGGTCTGAGGATGCAGCTCTGGTGAAACACCCACTGCTGGGCTCACCCAGCCACCTTCTTGGGTCTTGGAGGCTTCATGGATGTCTGAGGTTTAAGGCAGAACTGAAACACTTCAACCTCTTCTCCTGCCTTGCTTCAGAAGCTGTGGAGCATCTCTTAGAGGGAAAGGTTTCATCTCTTGGAGGAGAAGGTTTCATCTCTTGGAGGAGAAGGTTTCATCTCCTAGAGAAGGTTTCATCTCTTAAAGGAAAAGGTTTCATCTTTTGGAGGGAAGGTTTCATCTCTTGGAGGAAAAAGTTTCATCTTTTGGAGGGAAGGTTTCATCTCTTGGAGGAGAAGGTTTCATCTCTTGGAAAAAAAGGTTTCATCTCTTGGAGGAGAAGGTTTCATCTCTTAGAGGAAAAGGTTTCATCTTTTGGAGGGAAGGTTTCATCTCTTGGAGGAAAAAGTTTCATCTTTTGGAGGGAAGGTTTCATCTCTTGGAGGAGAAGGTTTCATCTCTTGGAAAAAAAGGTTTCATCTCTTGGAGGAGAAGGTTTCATCTCTTAGAGAAAAAGGTTTCATCTCTTGGAGAAAAAGGTTTCATCTCTTGGAGGAGAAGGTTTCATCTCTTAGAGGAAAAGGTTTCATCTCTTAGAGGAAAAGGTTTCATCTCTTAGAGGAAAAGGTTTCATCTCTTGGAGAAAAAGGTTTCATCTCTTGGAGAAAAAGGTTTCATCTCTTGGAGGAGAAGGTTTCATCTCTTAGAGGAAAAGGTTTCATCTTTTGGAGGAGGTTTCATCTCCTAGAGAAGGTTTCATCTCTTGGAGGAGAAGGTTTCATCTCTTAGAGGAGAAGTTTTCATCTCTTAGAGGAAAAGGTTTCATCTCTTGGAGAAAAAGGTTTCATCTCTTGGAGGAGAAGGTTTCATCTCTTAGAGGAAAAGGTTTTATCTCTTGGAGGAGAAGGTTTCATCTCTTAGAGGAGAAGGTTTCATCTCTTGGAGGAGAAGGTTTCATCTCTTTTAGGAGAAGGTTTCATCTCCTAGAGAAGTTTTCATTATGTCCTTGGTGTGGTTGGAGTCTTGATGTTCCATAAGGAGATACCCCCAGCTCCAAGGGGACGGAACAGAGGGGTACATGGAGGAGTCATAGGATCATGGAATGGGTTGGGTTGGAAAAAGATCATAGAGTTCCAAACCCTCTGAATGGGCAGGGACACCTCCCACCAGCCCAGCTTGCTCCAAGCTCCATCCAACTTGGCCTTGACAGGGAAACATGGCATTGATTGGGCTGGAACTCCTGTGCTGCAAGTTTTCCATCTCCCATCTAGGGTAAGAACTGAGGCTTTGAGAAGGTGGTGGTGGTGTCCATCATCTTTAACTGGGGTTTTATTTTGAGGTTTGTTGGGTTTTTGGGGAGGATGATTTTCCCCAGTTGCAGAAAGATTGGAAATTTGCTGTGTTCCCCTCTTACATTTCTTCCTTTTTTTTATTTATTCCAGTTTGGAGATGGAAATTTCCTTTTCTCTTGTACACAGAGGCCTCTGGGAAGCTCCTGAGATACCAACATTTGAGATTTTTAGCAGGGAGCAGCATTCCTCATCCAACCTGACCATCCAGGCCAAGTTTTGAGGACTATCCTACGGTCTCCACATTTCCCTGTCCAAGGGTGTGAGCCTTAGGAATCCACTGCTTCTGCTTCTTGGAAAGAGCAAATGCTCTCCCACCTCCCAAGTCTCTCTTCCCGTGATTGGTTTTTGGGTTTGGGATGAGGTTGTGCTCTTTGGGCAGGTTTCCTTTTCCAAAGGTTGTTCCAAGAACAGGAGAAACACGAAAGCCTTGGGTTCTGCATCGTTGGTTTTACCCAATTCTTGGATGAACGTAGCAATTTCAGGTGAAATGTTGTTTATTGACCTCCCTGATTCATTTCTCAAAGTTAAATATCCGAGTTTTAGTTCATGGACAGGCAGAAAAAAACCAGAAAATGTATTTCTGGCATTCTGGTTTTTTTAAGTTCCAAGGTTATTTAGAGCTGCCTTGCTATGGTTGGATTTATCCTTAAGATTTTTCCCTAAGAGAGAGGAAAATGCAGTTTTTGCTCACAGGTTTTGCTGCCTGCACTTCATAAAAATTGACTTTATCACCTCATCCAAGAGAACTCGTGGAAAGTCTTCGAAAAGAGGTGATCTGCTCTGCTCCAGCACTATTTTTTTGTTCTTTGGAGGGAGATTGGGCAGTTGACTTCCTCTGAAAGCAGAGTGATGGGGTTGTGGGGCTGATGGAGAACAGGGAGAAGGTTGGAAGCCTGGTGCTTGCTTTACAGTTGGTTGGATAAGTTAATAAAACAGTTTCCAGGTGCTTTGTTCAAGTATTTCCTCATTCATGGGGCTTTTAGGTGTGAGGAGGTGAACATGCTGGAGGAAGGAATCCAGGACTGGTTTTTAGTACCATCTCTCATCCAAACAGGTTAATCCACTTTGCTTGCCTGATTTTATCATTTCAGAAACGAACTGGGGTTTTGGGGTTGAGCAGGAATATTTGGTTTCATTGATTCTAGCCAACAATTACAGGTTGGGGGGTGCATGGATTGAGAGCAGCCCTGAGGAGGAGGAGTTGGGAGTGTTGGGCGAGGAGAAACTCAACATGAGCTGGAAGCCCAGAAACCACCCATGTCCTGGGTTGTATCCTCACCAGTATGAGCACGAGGGCCAAGGAGGGGATTTTCCCCAAAGGGAGAAACCCCTCTGAGTCCAATTCTGGGGTTCTCAGCACCAGAAGGACACAGAGCTGTTGGAGAGAGTCCAAAGGAGGTCATGGAGATGCTGGGAGGGCTGGAGGAGCTCTGGAGCCAGGGGGAGAGAATTGGGGGTGTTCAGCCTGGAGAAGAGAAGGCTGCAATGGGGGGAACTTTACCTGAAGGAGCTCCAGGAAAGCTGGGGAGGGACTTTGGAAAAGGTCCTGGAGTGATGGGATGAGAGATGATGGCTTCAAACTGGAAGAAGGGAGATTGAAGTCAGACATTAGGAAGAAACTCTTGAGTATAAAACCATCACCCCTTGTCCTGTTACCACAGGTCCTGCTAAAAGTTTGTCCCCATCTTTTTGGGGCTCCCTTTAAATACCGAAAGGCCACCAGAAGGTCCCCCCCCTTTCAGCCTTCTCTTCTCCAGGATGAACAAACCCAACTCTCTCATCCTGGCTCCGGAGCAGAGCTGCTCCAAACCTCCCCATCATCTCCGGGGCCTCCTCTGGATTGGTTCCAACATCTCCCCGTCCTTCTGGTGGTGGGAAGGGGGAGACAGGGAACAACCTGCTTTTCTAAACTCACTTTTAAATCACCCAGGGCAGCCTGACTGACAGGTTTCACACCAACTGTGCCGAGCGATCGGGTTCTGGCGCCGGGGCACGCCGGGATGATTTATCATCACGGGACATATGGCCAGGGTTTGGGGTTTTATCCCTTCTTGTGTTGGGGAGCAAGCATCCAGGCTGTCTTGTTTTTTTCCATCTTGTTTTTATTTTTGGTTTGGTTTGGTGCTGTTTGGGGAGGGGAGAAAAAAATAATGGGGGGGGTGTTGGATTTAGGAGCTTGGGTGGGTGAGTGGTGAGGAGGAGAAACTCAGTCGTAAGTTTTGCTCCAGGCTTTCTGCAAAGGTTTTGGGTTTTGGTGGGGTTATTTTTTGTTTGGTTGGTTTTTTGGTTGTTTTTTGGTCAGCCTGCTGGCAGCAAGAGCTTCTCCCTGCTGCTCAGCTTGGGAAGGGGGTGGGATGCTTTTTGCTAAACGAGATTGGTCTCCTCAGTGCTTTGAAGAGAGGAGCACTCCGTGTTTTTATCTCCTCATCCTATAAATATCACTGTCGGGAAGAGGAGGGGGGGGTGTTGCTTCCTAATGTTTTTTTCTTCCTATTGGAGAGGTGATGTGATATTCAGGGGGGTAGCAAGCTCTTTGCTGGCAGTCTCTCTGCTGTTATTCAGGAAGGTCATCTCATCTTACGGGGCTCTAATTGCTCCCAATCATCACAGGGATTCATTTTTAAATAAATTTTTTTTTTTTTTTTTAGGGTCAAACTCATCCAGTTGGCTTAACACCAACTGCAAGGGGTTAAATAGAGTTGAGGGAACAAAGTTTGCTTGTTTGGGTCAAGTCACCATCCCTCCTCCTCCTCCTCACCCTTGGCTTTCTCCCCTTGTCCCCAGCGCAGCCGCCATGGGAAATCAAAAATGATGTCAGGGCCATAACAGGTGGCTCCTTTTTGGCCTCAAAAATGGGACCAATCACCTGCTCACAAGCAGCTGCCTCCTCCAGCCCTGCTCTGACTTCAGACAAAGTCGTTCTGCCTGGCTCCTGGAGGAAAAAAAAAAAACCCACAAAAAATCCCTTTATGACCTTGCTTGGTATTTGCAAGGCAGGCACTTGACCCCAGTGCCAATGTTTAATCTCACTCTGGCAAAGCCCAACACATATTTTACTTTCTATGTCAGATCTGGTCTTTCTCAGGCCTCCTGTTTCTTCAGTATTTCAAAAAAAAATTATATTTAAAAAAAAAAACAAACCACAGGGCATGCTGTCAGACTTGCTTTCCACAACTTGGTTTAGCAAATCCCTGAAACCACCCTTTGGCTGCCAGTTTTTTCCTTGCTCACCAGCACCAGCAAATCTTTTTCCTCCTGGTGATGTTCATCACGGGAGCTCTTGTGGGATCACAGATTCTTCACAAGAGGCCAAGCCCCGTGTACAATTCAATATTAAAAATGAAACGAAATATTTCAGGGTGTGTATTTGCTGTAAACTGCTTTTAAGTTCCTCACGTTGCATCTCGAAGATGGCACTAACCTCCTCTGCTCCCACAGGGCTTGAGTTAGCCAAGAAGTGTGGACTTTTAGTGCTTTGAGGGGATTATTGTTCTTTTTTTTTTGCTGTTTTCAGACCTCTTGGTGACCTGGGCTTTTGCAGTGACCATGAGACATAAGAGCAGGGTCATCAATTTCCTCCTTTTTTAAGGTCACCTGTGTCAGGCTGCCACTTTGGGCTTGCAATCCCCATCCACACTTGAGGATGTTTTGTTGTTGTTGTTTTTTTTTTTAATTCCCATCCAGGCTTCACCATGTGCAGTTTTGAAGGAGAAATCTTTTTTTTCCTCCCCATCAGAATTGGCTCAAATTAAAATTCTGGCTGCATCGACCTGAAGTTTTTCTTTATCAGTGAGTTCCCAAGTAGGAGCTGAAGGAAAGGGTGAGTTTAACACATGGTTGGAATTCAGCAGCTGCCACCATCTGTGCAGGAATTCCTTCCTCCTCCTCCTCACCCTCACTGCCTGCCCAGCTGCCAGATAAGAGCTTTGCCCCTAACTCAGCTTTTTTTCCCTCGAAATAAGACCTGGCTCACATCCTTAGGGATGCTGATCCTCCTGTCCCCACAGCTCAAGGATATCAGTCACAGAATCATGGAATCAAGTGGTTTGGGTTGGAAGGGACCTTTGAAGGTCATCGACTCCAACCCTTCTGCCATGGCCAGGGACCTCTCCAAGCAGATCAGGTTTCTGAGCCCCCATCCAACCTGGCCTTGGATTTTTCCAGGGATGAGGCATCTCCCACCTCTTTGGGCAACCTGGGCCCAGGTCTCATCACCCTCATCACAAAATATTTCTTCCTTATCAATCCTCCACCCACGTTGTGGATCTTGGAGTTTGTCCATTTCTCTTCGCCCTGAAGCAGATTTGGGGTTTTTTATTTTATTTTTTTCTCCATTTTTTTTTAAAAAAAACAACTTTTAGTTTTAGGATCATGGAATATTTGAGGTTGGAAAGGACTTTAAAGATCATCTAGTCCCACACCCTACCATGAGACATCTCCTACTATCCTGGATGAGCTCCAAGCCCCATCCAACCTTCAACACCACCAGGGATGGAGCAGTCACAGCTTCTGGGGGCAACCAGGGTCTCACCACCCTCACACCAAAGAATTTCTCCCCAAGATCTCACCTCAATCTCCCCTCTTGAGGTTTGAAACCCTGATGTTTTCATCCAACCCTGATGTTTTCATAGAATTCCATTTCTTAGACAATTCCATAGAAGGGTTTGGTTGCAAGGGACCTCTGAAGGTCTTCAGCAAGGACATCTCCAGCCAGACCAGATTTCAGCAGATCTGGTCTAAAAAGACCCCCAGGAGAGGATTGATGAACCCTGGGACCACTGGAAGGGGGGGAACATCCATCTTTAGCTTCGGAGCACACTAAAAGTAGAATAAAACATCCAAAAACAGGCAAGAAAATAAAGCCCCAGCTGCAGCAAGGATGTCCCCACAGCATCCTCCAAAAGCATCCTCCTGAAAAAGCTGTCAGCCCACAGCTTGGACAGGAGCACCCTGTGCTGGGTTAGGAACTGGCTGGAGGGCCGGGCCCAGAGAGTGGTGCTGAACAGGGCTGCATCAAAATGGCAGCTGTGGTGTCCCCCAGGGATCAGTGTTGGGCCCAGTTCTGTTCAATATCTTTATTGATGATTTAGATGAGGGGATTGAGTCCATCATCAGCAAATTCACAGATGACACTAAGCTGGGGGGGAGTGTGGATCAGCTGGAAGGCAGGAGGGCTCTGCAGAGGGACCTGGACAGACTGGAGAGTTGGGATGATTCCAATGGGATGAGGTTCAACAC
>JALBCY010000049.1:275196-303435 GCA_023079485.1 Archilochus colubris
TTTGTCCCCTTATTTTCATTCCCTTTCATTTTCCTTTCTCATTTTTATTTCCGTTTTTTTAATTTCAATTTTTCTTTTCACCAATTTTATTTTCAGTTTCATCTTTTATTTTCATCAAACTTTTTTCCTTCCCATTTTTTTCCCTTCACCTTTTTTTTTCCTTCCTTTTCTTTTTATTTTCTTTAGTTTCCTTTTCGTTTTTCTTTTAATATTCATTTTCCCTTTTTAATTTTCCTTTTTCTTTTATTACCTTTTTATTCTCTTCCTTCTTTTATTTATACGAATTCTGTGTATTTATTTTCTTTTATTATCACTTAAAATATATCCTATTTTCCATTGACATTTATTATTTTATTTTTTTTATGTTATATTATATTATATTATTTATATAATATATTTTTATATTTTTAATTATTTATTATTTATATTATTTTATTTAATTATTATTTTATTTATTTATTACTTTTTATTCTATTTATTTATTATTATATTATATTATATTATATTATATTATATTATATTATATTATATTATTTATATAATATATTTTTATATTTATTCATTTATTATTATTTATTATTTATATTCTTTTATTTAATTATTATTTTATCTATTTCTTACTTTTTATTTAATCATTATTCTTGACATTAATTACCTTATATATTATTTTCCTGACTTCCGTTTCTTTCATATTACATTTAATAAGAATATTTATTTATATTCAGTTTATTTTACTCTTGTATTGATTGCTTTTATTTATTTCACCCATTTTAACCCTGTTTTCACCCAATTTAACCCCATTTTCATCCATTTTAATCCATTTTCACCCATTTTACTTCCATTTTCACCCATTTTAACCCCATTTCCACCCATTTTAATCCATTTTCACCCATTTTAATTCCATTTCCACCCATTTTGACCCCATTCCCACCCGTTTCACTTTCATTTTCACCAACCTCACTTTCACTTTCGTTTCCACCCCTTCCACTTCCGTTTTCCCCCGTTATTTCCGTTGAGGTTTTTTTGGTCGTTTCCGTTGTTCTTCCATTGTTTGTTGGTTTTTTGTTGTTGTTGTTGTTCCTCCCCGTGCCCTGGTGATGGTGGGTGTGTCCCCAACCCCCCCACACCCACCCATCTCACTTCCTGTCTCTGTTCTCAGTGACTCACCACATTTCCACCCTCCTGGAAAGGACCAATCAGAAGAAACCGAAATCCCGTTTTCACCCATTTTAACCCCATTTTCACCCATTTTAATTCCATTTTCACCCATTTTACCCCATTTCCACCCATTTTAACCCCATTTCCACCCGTTTCACTTTCATTTTCACCAACCTCACTTTCACTTTCGTTTCCACCCCTTCCACTTCCGTTTTCCCCCGTAATTTCCGTTGCTTTTTTGGTCATTTCCGTTGTTCTTCCATTGTTTGTTGTTTTTTGTTGTTGTTGTTGTTCCTCCCCGTGCCCTGGTGGTGGTGGGTGTGTCCCCAACCCCCCCACACCCACCCACCTCACTTCCTGTCTCTGTTCCCAGTGACTCGCCACATTTCCACCCTCCTGGAAAGGACCAATCAGAAGAAACCCAAATCCCATTTTCACCCATTTTGATCCCATTTCCACCCATTTTAACCCCATTTCCACCCATTTTGACCCCATTTCCACCCATTTTGACCCCATTCCTACCCATTTTAACCCCATTTCCACCCATTTCACTTCCATTTTCACCAACCTCACTTTCACTTTCGTTTCCACCCCTTCCACTTCCGTTTTCCCCCGTTATTTCCGTTGCTTTTTTGGTCGTTTCCGTTGTTCTTCCATTGTTTGTTGGATTTTTTGTTGTTGTTGTTGTTCCTCCCCGTGCCCTGGTGGTGGTGGTGGCTGTCCCGGGGGGGTGTGTCCTCCACCCACCTCACTTCCTGTCTCTGTTCCCAGTGACTCGCCACATTTCCGCCCTCCTGGAAAGGACCAATCAGAAGAAACCCAAATTGCGCAAGAAGCCCAAGCCCCACCTTGAGGAGCACCAGGGTAGGGGAGGGGGGGGGAGGAAACTCACCCAGCTCTGACGTCAGAGGGAGGGGTTGTGACGTCACAGAGGGGGGTGTGACGTCACAGACAGAGACAGAGAGAGGGGGGTCACTAACCCACGGGGGAAGTCAGAGAGGAGGCGCCGGGGCGGGGCGGTGACATCAGAGGTTGCACCCAAAATGGCGCCTGGAGCGAGGCTGGTGGTTGGTCGTTAATGATCATGAAGTGGATTAATTGTGGTGGTTAATTAGTCCTGATCATGAAGGTCCCAGGTTCTGGGGTCTCTAAAGCCTCTCTTCTGATTATTTGCTAAATAGGATATTTATATTATTTTATAAATATTAATTTATAATTTATAATTTAATTTACTATTTATAATTTATAATTTATAAATAGAAAATTTATATTATCTTCTATTTTTGAATATTTTGAATTTCTTTATGATTGATTTATTTTATTTATATTTTGTATATTTTTATATTTTAATATTTTTATTTTTATATGTTTATATATCTCTTTTTATTATATCTCTTTTTATTTTTATGTGTTTATATATCTCTATATTTTTATATTTATAAATATTTTTATAGATTTATAGTAATATATATTTATATATTTTTATATTTATTTTTATTTCTATATTTATAAATATTTTTATCTATTTATATATAGTTATATATGTAGTTACATATATTTTATATTTATATTATTATTATATTATTATATTATATTATATTATATTTATATTTATATTATTTATATTATTATTATATTATATATTAATATCTTATTATTATACTATTTATATATATATTTATATATATTATTTATATTATTATTTATATTATTAATAATATATAAAATTATAATATTTTAGTTTGAATTTAAGTTATAAATTAATATAATGAACTTTATTAATAAGTATTAAATTTAAGTTTTTATTACTTAAATATTTAAGATCTTTAATATTAAGATAATTATCATTAAGTTCACTAGAAGCTATAAAGTAATATTTCTATATTTAATTTATATTTATTCTTTTTATATTATTTATATTTTCATAATATATTATAATATTATAATATTTTTATTTATAATATTATTTATTATTTATAATAATATTTTATATTATAGTTGTATATATTTGTTATATTTATATGTGTTATATATATTTGTTATATATAATATATCTAATATAAAATATATAATATAATCTAATTAGGGCCTTTTATTGGCCCCCTGGTCCTGCTCCTGCGCAGTGGGTCCCATCCTAATTAGGCACAGGTGGGCTTGACACAGCTCATTCCACTCCCTGGTAATTAGTGGCACCTGGTTGCCTCGTTACACTACATATAAATTATTCTATATCAATAGATAATTTTTAGTTTTATTGATATTTAATAATTTTATATTGTATTTAGGACTCTAAATTAAAGTATAATCCCATTTATATCTTTCCTAGATGTAATTAATATCTTACATCATTAATAGAAAATTTAATTTCTTAAATTTTATTTAAGATTTAAGATTTAATTTCTTAAAAAGATTTAATTTCTTAAAAATTGATAGAAAATTTCTTAAAATTTAAAGAATTTCTTAAAATTTATATATATATATATATATATAATAAATTTTAAATATAAATAAAATTTAAATAGAAATCTAAATTTATAATAAAAATTTCTTAAAATTTATAGAAAATTTATACAATTTATTTATAAAAATTATAGAAATTACTTCTAAATTACTTCTAATTTAATTCTAATTACTAATTTAATTCTAATTACTTCTAAAGTTTATCATTATAACCTTGAAATTATTATTTCTTTTATTAGATATTACTATATCAACTATTAATAAAGTAGGTATTGATTAAATTAATTAAATTAAATTAAATGTGGATATTATATTCATTGTTATAGCACTCGTGCCTTATTAGGTATAATAATAAAGTATTCATATAATTAATGCAATATATTGCCATAGCAATATGGAATAGTAAATATTAATTTCATTAATAATAATAGTATATAATATTCATAATTAATTATTAATATTAAATATTAAATATTTTTGTTTGATTTAAATATTTCTTTCAAATTAATAACTTGATTAATTAATTAATTATAAATTAATAATTATATTATTACTTTTAAAATAAATTAATAATAAATTAATAGTTATTATATTATATAAGTAATAAATAAGCATATTAAATAAGTAATTAATAAGTATAATAAATAAGTAATTAATAATAAGTTAATAGTTATTACTTTTTAAATAAATTAATTAATAATAAATTAATAGTTATATTAATACTCTTTAAATAAATAAATTAATAATAAATTAATTAATCGTTAATTAATTAATTAATATATTATGGCATATAATAAAATAATAATGATATATTAAAGTATAATAATTATATGATAAAAAATAATAAATGAAATAATAATTCTATTTAAGTGTCATCTTATAGTATAATAATATTAACTCTTAATATTATCTTAATTATCTTAATTATCTTAATTATCTTTAAAAATTATCTTAAAAAAATTATCTTAATTATCTTAATTACTGATTTTCGTTATTGATTTAATTAGAATTAATAAATAATTCTTAATATGTGGTATATTAGTCATTAATTATAATTACTGATTTTAATTATTAATTTATTTATTTATATTATTTAATTTATTTTGTTTTATTTAATTTATTTAGTTTATTTAGTTTATTTAGTTATTTATTACAAATTATTAATTTATTAATTTTATTTATTAATTATAATTACTGATATTATGATTATATATATTAATTATAATTACTGATATAATTACTGAATATTCTACACACTTATTATTAATTAACTATTATCAGTTAATGACCTTTCTATTTTTTTACCATACAACCTCTTCCAATATTTAAATTAGCACCAATTAACGACCGGTGGGGCTTTAGTCACCATGAGGGGTGGTGGTTGGGTGGCACCACCCACCAGGTGACATCATCTTGGGTTCTGGGTGGGGAACTTCTCTCAACCTGGAGCCTCAAAGATGGTGGGGTCAAGACCTGGATGTGGGGTGGGGTGGTGGCACCTTGAGAGGTGGCTTTGGTGGCCTCAAGGAAGGTCCTGGTTCCATAGCTTCATCCATGACTTGGTTGGTCTTGATTTGATGACCTCAAGGAAGGTCATGGTTCCATAGCTTCATCCATGACCTCAAGGAAGGTTGTGGTTCCAATTCTCCATCCATGACTTGGTTGGTGGGATGAAGGGATCTGGAGATGACCCAAGTTGGGTGGTGGTGTTGGTGGTGGAGGTTACAGGCCTGAGGGACAGGTTGCCATCTAGAGGGACCTTGAGAGTTGAGTGGCACCACCCACCAAGTGATATCATCTTGGGTTCTGGGTGAGGAACTTCTCTCAACCTGGAGCCTCAAAGACGGTGGGGTCAAGACCTGGATGTGGGGTGGGGTGGTGGCACCTTGAGAGGTGGCTTTGGTGGCCTCAAGGAAGGTCCTGGTTCCATAGCTCCATCCGTGACTTGGTTGGTCTTGGTTTGATGACCTCAAGGAGGGTCATGGTTCCAATTCTCCATCCATGACTTGGTTGGTCTTGGTTTGAGGGCCTCAAGAAGGTCATGGTTCCAGTTCTCCATCCATGACCTCAAGAAGGTCCTGGTTCCATAGCTCCATCCATGACTTGGTTGGTCTTCGTCTGATGACCTCAAGAAGGTCATGGTTCCAATTCTCCAATTCTCCATCCATGACCTCAAGAAAGTCCTGGTTCCATAGCTCCATCCATGATGTAGGTGGTGGGAGGGCCTCAAGGAAGGTCATGGTTCCATAGCTTCATCCATGACCTCAAGGAAGGTTGTGGTTCCATAGCTCCAGCCATGACTTGGTTGGTCTTGGTTTGATGACCTCAAGGAAGATCATGGTTCCAGTTCTCCAGTTCTCCATCCATGACCTCAAGGAAGGTCGTGGTTCCAATTCTCCATCCATGACTTGGTTGGTGGGATGAAGGGATCTGGAGATGACCACAAGTTGGGTGGTGGTGGTGATGGAGGTGACAGGCCTGAGGGACAGGTTGCCATCCATCTAGAGGGACCTTGAGAGTTGAGTGGCACCACCCACCAAGTGACATAATCTTGGGTTCTGGGTGAGGAACCTCAACCTGGAGCCTCAAAGATGGTGGGGTCAAGACCTGAATGTGGGGTGGGGTGGTGGCAACTTGAGAAGTGGCTTTGGTGGCCTCAAGGAAGGTCCTAGTTCCATAGCTCCATCCGTGACTTGGTTGGTCTTGGTTTGATGGCCTCAAGGAAGGTCACGGTTCCAATTCTCCATCCATGACTTGGTTGGTGGGATGAAGGGATCTGGAGATGACCAGATGACCCCAAGTTGGGTGGTGAAGGTGGTGCAGGTGACAGGCCTGAGGGACAGGTTGCCATCTAGAGGGACCTTGAGAGTTGTGTGAACCTCCTGAGGTTCCATCAGGCCAAGGGAAGGAACCTCTGGGATCTGCACAGGCTGGGAGATGATGATGGATGGGTGGATGGATGGATGGATGGATGGATGGATGGATGGATGGATGGATGGATGAGGAGAAGGTCTTGGGGACACTGGAGTGGTGACAGGTGGGACAGGAGCCAGGAATGTGTGCTGACAAGAAGACCAGGAAGCCAATCATCTCCAAAGAGGCAACCTGGTCTGGTTGAAGGTGTCCCTGCTGATGGCAAGAGGTTGGGCTAGTTGGCCAGTTGGACGGCCAGTTGGACCTTCAAAGGTCCAACTCAAACCCTTCTGTGATGTTCTGGACAGATGAGGTTGAAGATGTCCCTGCCCACGACAGGGGGGTTGGATTAGATGCTCTTCAAAGGTCCCTTCCAACCCAAACCATTCCATGAGTCCAACACATGGGTCACCAGACCATGGTTTGAAAGCTACCAAAGGTCAGAAGGTCCCAGGTGATGGGATTTTGAGTTCCGTTTGCCCATTTCTGGGGCTCTTGGAAGAGTTGATGGGGCTGTCAGCACCTTCTGGGGTGGTCCAGAAGGTACCACCTTGTGGTCTCTGAGGTTCTTGCTGGAGCATCTCCCTCAGGGTTGGCAGCTTGGAGATGCTCCAAGGGTTGGGGGTGTCAGCTCCTTCTTGGGGCACATCAGGAGAGATGGTGTGGAGAGGGATTAGGGTGGAAGTGGTGGCACCAGGAGGAGAAGATGGATGGTGTAGGATGAGGATGGAAGTGGTGGCACCAGAAGATGGTGTAGGGGGGATGAGGATGCAAGTGGTGGCATCAGGAGAAGATGGATGATGTAGGATGGGATAAGGGTGGAAGTGGTGGCACCAGAAGAAGATGGATGGTGGAGGAGGGTTGAGGATGGAAGTGGTGGCACCAGGAGGAGAAGATGGATGGTGGAGGATGAGGATGCAAGTGGTGGCATCAGGAGAAGATGGATGATGTAGGATGGAAGTGGTGGCACCAGGAGGAGGAGAAGGACAGTGGAGTGGGGTGGCTGTGGGGTGTCCCCCTAAAGCTGGAGGATGAAGGAACCAAGGCAGCTCCAAGGTCCCACTTCGGGTGGCTCCAAGGTGGTGCCTTCTTCAAGGTCTCTTTTGAAGAAGGTCCAACTCCTGGAGACACTTCCTCCAAGGTGGAGGGAGTAGGGGTGGTGGGACCTCCTCAAACCACCCTCAGGCAGCACTGGGGGGGGCAGAAACCTGGAACCTCCTGGAACAAGGAGGACCTTCAACTCCCCCACTAACCTGAGATGACCCCATGTCCCACCATGTCCTGGAGATGACCTCTGTGTCCCCCTTTTCTCCTGCAGGGGTGGCCATCAGCACTTACGCCAAGTACTGCTACAACAAACTGCAGAAGGCAGCTCTGACGGGGGCCAAGAAGGTACCAACCCAACCCTTGGGCATGGGGAGAGGGGTGGTGGGCCACCAAGCCACCAGTTGGGACCATCAAGGGGCTACCAGGGGTTGGGGATGGGGCCTGGAGGAGGGATGAAGGTGGAGAGTGGTGGGAAGAAGGTTGGGGGTTGTGAAAGTGGGGTGGAGGCATCTCCAGGGGGTTGGGAGCTTCTGGAGAACTTCTGGAGATGTTCTGGAGAACTTCTGGGGAGATCCTGGAGACCCCCTGGGATCCTCTTGGGAATCTTCTGGAGACCATCGTTAAAATGTATGGGGTTCTTCTGAGAACCATCTGGAGAACTTCTTGGAAGCTCCTGGGCACCTTTTGGGAACCATCTGGAGACTTTCTTGGGAGCTCCTGGAATCCTCTTGGGAATCTTCTGGAGAACTTCTGGGGAGATCCTGGAGACCCCCTGGAATTCTCTTGGGAATCTTCTGTAGACCATCGTTGAAATGTATGGGGTTCTTCTGGGAACCATCTGGAGAACTTCTTGGAAACTCCTGGGGACCTTTTGGGAACCATCTGGAGACTTTCTTGGAAGCTCCTGGGAATGTTCTGGAGAGCTTCTGGGAAGATCATGGAGACTCCCTGGGATATTCTTGGGAATCTTTTGGAGACCATTGTTGAAATTTATGGGGTTCTTCTGGAGAACTTGGAAGCTCCTGGGCACCTTTTGGGAACTATCTGGAGACTTTCTTGGGAGCTCCTGGGGACCTTTTGGGAACATTCTGAAGAACTTCTGGGGAGATCCTGGAAACCCCCTGGGATCCTTTTGGGAATCTTCTGGAGACCATTGTTGAAATTTACGGGGTTCTTCTGGGAACCATCTGGAGAACTTCTTGGAAACTCCTGGGGACCTTTTGGGAACCATCTGGAGACTTTCTTGGGAGCTCCTGGGAATGTTCTGGAGAACTTCTGGGAAGATCCTGGAGACTCCCTGGGATCCTCTTGGGAGACCATTGCTGAAATTTATGTGGTTCTTCTGGAGAACTTGTTGGAAGCTCCTGGGCACCTTTTGGGAACCATCTGGAGAACTTCTGGGGAGCTCCTGGGAATGTTCTGGAGAACTTCTGGGGAGATCCTGGAGACCCCATGGGATCCTCTTGGGAATCTTCTGGAGACCATTGTAGAAATGTATGGGGTTCTTCTGGAGAACTTGTTGGAAGCTCCTGGGCACCTTTTGGGAACCATCTGGAGACTTTCTTGGGAGCTTTTGGGAACATTCTGGAGAACTTCTGGGGAGATCCTGGAGACCCCCTGGGATCCTCTTGGGAATCTTCTGGAGACCATCATTGAAATGTATAGGGTTCTTCTGAGAACCATCTGGAGAACTTCTTGGGAGCACCTGGGGACCTTTTGGGAACATTCTGGAGAACTTCTGGAGACCATCTGGGATTTTCTTGGGAGTTTGCTGGAGATCATTGTTGAAACTTCCGGGGTTCTTCCCAGGACCATCTAGAAACCTTCTTGGGACATCCTGGGGACCTTCTGGTGTCTTTCTGGGATCCTCTTTGCAATCTTCTGGACACCATCTTTGACCCTTGTGTGGAGCAGCTTTGAAGCCTTCTGGGAACGTTCTGAGAACCTTCTGGAAACCTTCTGGGAACCTTCTGGGTATCTTCTGCTGTCTTTCTGGAAACCCTCTGGGAACCTTTTGGGGACCTTCTGGGAAACTTCTGAGGACCTTTTGGTGTCTTCCTGGGGCCCTTCTGGAGACATTCTGGGAACCTTCCACAGTTCTTCTGGAGACCTCCTGAGAACCTTCTGGGAATCTTTTGAGGACCTTTTGGGAACCTTCTGGGGACCTTTTGGGGTCTTCCTGGGGTCCTTGTGGAGACATTGTGGGAATCTTCTGCTCTCCTTCTGAGGTCCTTCTGTAGACCTTCTGAGGAACCTCCTGTGGACCTTCTGGAGTCCTGGAGAAATTCTGGGAACCTGATGGGCATCTTCTGGGAAGTTGTTGGTCATCTTCTGGTGTCTTTCTGGGAACCTTCTGAGGACCTTCTGGGAAACTTCTGGAGTCTTTCTGAGGACCTTCTGCAGTCCTGGAGACCTCCTAAGAACCTGCTGGGAAACTGAGGGACCTCCTGAGGACCTTTTGTTGTGTTCCTGGGGTCCTTCTGGAGACCTTCTGGGAATCTTCTGTGATCCCTCTGGAGACCTTCTGGGAACATTCTGCAACATTCTGGAGGAACTTCTGGGAACCTTCTCAGAACCTTCTGGGGTCCTTCTGGAGAAATTCTGGGGACCTTCTGGGATCTTCCTGGAAACCTTCTGAGAACCTTCTGGGATCTGTCTGGAGACCTTCTGGGAACATTCAGGGGCCCTTCTGGAGACATTCTGGGAACCTTCCACAATTCTTCTGGAGACCTCCTGAGAACCTTCTGGGAATCTTCTGAGGACCTTTTGGGAACCTTCTGGGGACCTTTTGGGGTCTTCCTGGGCTCCCTGTAGAGACATCCTGGGAATCTTCTGCTCTCCTTCTGGGGCCCTTCTGGAGACATTCTGGGAACCTTCCACAGTTCTTCTGGAGACCTCCTGAGAACCTTCTGGGAACCTTCTGAGGACCTTTTGGGAACCTTCTGAGGACCTTTTGGGGTCTTCCTGGGGTCCTTGGGGAGACATCGTGGGAATCTTCTGCTCTCCTTCTGAGGTCTTTCTGTAGACCTTCTGAGGAACCTCCTGTGGACCTTCTGGAATCCTGGAGAAATTCTGGGAACCTTATGGGCATCTTCTGGGAAGTTGTTGGTCATCTTCTGGTGTCTTTCTGGGAACCCTCTGGGAACCTTCTGAGGACCTTCTGGGAACCTTCTCAGAACCTTCTGGGGTCCTTTTGGAGAAATTCTGGGGACCTTCTGGGATCTTCCTGGAAATCTTCTGAGAACCTTCTGGGATCTGTCTGGAGACCTTCTGGGAACATTCTGGGATCCTTCTGGTGTCTTTCTGGAAACCTGGAGACCTTCTGAGAACTTTCTGAGAACATTCTGGGGTTCTTCTGGAGAATTTTTAGGCTATTTCTGGGGACCTTCTGAGATCTATCTGGAAACCTTCCAGGGACCTTCTGAGAACCTTCTGGGCATCTCCTGGTGTCTTTCTTGAAACCCTCTGGGAATCTTCTGAGGACTTTCTGGGAAACTTCTTGGGACCTTCAGCAATCCTTCTGGAAACCTCCTGAGAACTTTCTGGGAAACTTCTGAGGACCTACAGGGGTCTTCCTAGACACCTTCTGGGTCTCTTCTGTGGAACATTCTACAACCTTCTGGGGGACCTTTTGAGAAGCTTCTGGCACCTCCTGGTGTCTTGCTGGAGACCTTCTGGAGACCTTCTTTGGAATCTTCTGGGAACCTTCTAGGAATCTTCTGCAGTCCTTTTTGGACCTTCTGGGATCTTTCTGGAGACCTTCTGGGAATCTTCTGCAATCGTTCTGGACACCTAGTAGCAACCTTCTGGAGATCTTCTGAGGATCCTTCTCAAAACCTTCTGGGGACATTCTGGGGTCTTCCTGGAGATCTTCTGGGGTCCACCAGCTCCTTCCCATCACCAAGGGATGATGGGAATGATCCTGGGAACAAACAGGTGCTGAGGATTTGGATGGGTGCTCCACAGCTCCCATCTCAGCAGCTTTCAGGGGCACCACCACCACCACCACAGCTGCCTCAGTTTCCCCCTCCTTGTGCTGTGGGGATGGAGAAGATGAGGTGGGGACGCTCCTCAGGCCATGACAGCTCCTGATGGTGGTGGCCAAGAGAAGGCTCCATGGTGGGAGGGGACAATTCACCCACTGGGCTCACCAACATCTCGGCCATGGTCATCTCCTGATGATCTTTGGACATGGCCATGAGTCCATCTTCTCCATCCCACCAGCACATGGCCACCATATCCATGTCTTCTTCATCCCACCACACACATCCACTGCATCCACCTCCTCCATCCCACCACCTACATGTCCCCTGCATCCATCTTCTCCATCCATGTCCACCGTGTCCATCACCCATCCCACCACATCCATTGTGCTCATCTCCATCCCACCACACAAGTCCAAAGTGTCCATCTCCTCCATCCCACATTTCCAATGTCTCCATGTCTTCTCCATCCCACTCCATATCTCCACTTTTCCTATCTCCTCCATCCCACCACCCACATCTCCACTGCATCCATCTTCTCCATCCCACTCTCCACATGTCCACTGCGTCCATCTCGTCCATCCCACCACACTTCCAATGTGTCCACACCTTCTCCATTCAATTCCACATCTCCACTGCATCCATTTCCTCCATCCCATCCCACCATCCACTGTGTCCATCACCCATCCCACCACAAACATCCACTGTGTCCATCTCCTCCATCCCACATTTCCAATGTCTCCATGTCTTCTCCATCCCACCACACATCTCCACTGCATCCATCTCCTCCATCCCACCACCCACACCTCCACTGTGTCCATCACCCATCCCACCACGAACATCCACTGTGTCCATCTCCTCCACCCCACATGTCCACTTTGTCCATTCCCTCCATCCCACCACCCACGTCTCCACTGCATCCATCTTCTCCATCCCACAACACTTCCAATGTGTCCACACCTTCTCCATCCCACTCCATATGTCCACTGCATCCATCTCCTCCATCCCACGTCCACTGTGTCCATCACCCATCCCACCACACGTCCATTGTGCTCATCTTCATCCCATCACATAAGTCCAAAGTGTCCATCTCCTCCAGCCCACCCCAAACCTCTCCACTGTGTCCATGTCTTCTCCATCCCATATGTCCACTGCATCCATCTCCTCCATCCCACCACACGTCCACTATTCCCATCTCCTCTTCTTCATCCCACCACCCACATCTCCACTGTGTCCATCACCCATCCCACCACAAACCCCTCCACTGTGTCCATTTCTTCTCCACCCCTCCACACATGTCCAAAGTGTCCCTCTCCTCCATGCAGGTGTCCACTGCATCCACCTCCTCTTCTCCATCCCACCACCTCCACTGCATCCATCTCCTCCATCCCACGCTTCCAATGTGTCCATGCCTTCTCCATCCCATCCCCTCTGTCCAAAGTGTCCATCTCCTCCATCCCACCACCCACACCTCCACTGTGTCCATCACCCATCCCACCACCCACGTGTCCACTGTGTCCATCTCCTTCATCCCACAACACTTCCAATGTGTCCACACCTTCTCCATCCCACTCCATATCTCCACTGCATCCATCTCCTCCATCCCACCACCCACATCTCCACTGTGTCCATCACCCATCCCACCACACGTCCATTGTGCTCATCTCCATCCCACCCCATATGTCCAGTGTCCATCTCCTCCATCCCACCACCCACGTGTCCACTGCATCCATCTCCTCCATCCCATCACCCACATCTCCAGTGTCCATCACCCATCCCACCACACATCTCCACTGTGTCCATCCTCTCCATCCCACCACCCACATCTCCACTGCATCCATCTTCTCCATCCTACTCTCCACATGTCCACTGCATCCATCTCCTCCATCCCACCACCCACACCTCCACTGTGTCCATCACCCATCCCACCACACATGTCCACTTTGTCCATCTCCTCCATCCCACATCTCCACTGTGTCCATCTTCTCCATCCCACCACCCACATCTCCACTGCATCCATCTCCTCCATCCCATCCCACCATCCACTGTGTCCATCACCCATCCCACCACACATCTCCACTGCATCCATCTCCTCCATCCCACCACCCACGTCTCCACTGCATCCATCGCCTCCATCCCACCACCTACATGTCCCCTGCATCCATCTCCTCCATCCCATGTGTCCACTATGTTCATCACCCATCCCACCACACATCCATTGTGCTCATCTCCATCCGACCCCATATGTCCAAAGTGTCCATCTCCTCCATCCCACCACCCACATCTCCACTGTGTCCATCACCTATCCCACCACACATCTCCACTTTGTCCATCTCCTCCATCACACATTTCCACTTTGTCCATCCTCTCCATCCCACCACCCACGTCTCCACTGCGTCCATCTGCTCCGTCCCACCACACTTCCAATGTGTCCACACCTTCTCCATCCCATTCCACATCTCCACTGCATCCATTTCCTCCATCCCATCCCACCATCCACTGTGTCCATCACCCATCCCACCACAAACATCCACTGTGTCCATCTCCTCCATCCCACATTTCCAGTGTCTCCATGTCTTCTCCATCCCACCACACATCTCCACTGTCCCCATCTCCTCCACCCCACCACCCACACCTCCACTGTGTCCATCACCCATCCCACCACACATCTCCACTGTCCCCATCTCCTCCATCCCACCACCCACATCTCCACTGCATCCATCTCCTCCATCCCATCCCACCATCCACTGTGTCCATCACCCATCCCACCACAAACATCCACTGTGTCCATCTCCTCCCTCCCACATTTCCAATGTCTCCATGTCTTCTCCATCCCACCACACATCTCCACTTCGTCCATCCTCTCCATCCCACCACCCATATCTCCACTGCACCCATCACCCATTGGGCTCAGGACCACCCTTGCAGCTCAGCCATGGGGTGGTGGCCCCGAGCAGGTCCCTCCATGCCCATCCCAACCACCGAGCCACCCCTACCTAACCAAGTGTCTTCTGATGGCCAAACAAGTGGCTTCTCCTCTCTTCTTCTGGCAGGGGCTGAAGAAGCCCAACATCGAGGAGATCCGTCATGCCAAGAACGCCGTCTTCAACCCTTCCATGTTTGGGAGCTCCCTCCATGACATCATCACCATGCAGAAGGAGCGTTACCCCGACCGGCAGCTGCCCTGGGTCCAGACCCGACTCTCCGAGGAGGTCCTGGCCCTCAACGGGGACCAAACTGAGGGCATCTTCAGGTAAAGCCACCTCCTGATGATTGTTGGCTCCTTCTCCACATCCCCATGGACGTCTTGGGCCACCAGAGACTTCTGGGTCTCTGCTGTGGACTTCAAGCCCCACAACTTCTCCTCATTCCAAGACCACAGGGTGGGGGGGTTCTTGGGCCACCCCAAGGCATCTTGGACATCTTGGGCCACCAGAGACTTCTGAGTCTCTACTGTGGACTTCAAGCCCAACAACTTCTCCTCATTCCAAGACCACGGGGTGGAGGGGTTCTTGGGCCACCTCAAGACATCTTGGACGTCTTGGGCCACCAGAGACTTCTGAGTCTCTACTGTGGACTTCAAGCCCAACAACTTCTCCTCATTCCAAGACCACGGGGTGGAGGGGTTCTTGGGCCACCTCAAGACATCTTGGACGTCTTGGGCCACTAGGGACTTCTGAGTCTCTGCTGTGGACTTCAACCTCAACAACTTCTTGTTCCAAGACCATGGGGGGGGAGGGGGCTCTCCATGGACATCTTGGGCCACCAGAGACTTCTGAGTCTCTACTGTAGACTTCAAGCCCCAACAACTTCTCCTCTTTCCAAGACCATGGTGCGGGGGGGGTTCTTGGGCCACCCCAAGACATCTTGGACGTCTTGGGCCACCAGGGACTTCTGAGGCTCTACTGTAGACTTCAACCTCAACAACTGCTCTTTGGTAGGAGGGGGTTCTCCGTGGACATCTTGGGCCACCAGAGACTTCTGAGTCTCTACTGTGGAGTTCAAGCCCAACAACTTCTCCTCATTCCAACACCACGGGTTGGGTTGTCCTGGGCCACCAGAGAATTCTGAGTCTCTGTGGGCTTCAACCCCAATAACTTCTCCTCATTCCAAGACCACAGGGTGGGGGGGTTCTTGGGCCACCCCAAGACATCTTGGACATCTTGGGCCACTGGAGACTTCTGAGTCTCTACTGTAGAATTCAAGCCCAACAACTTCTCCTCATTCCAAGACCATGGGGTGGGGGAAGTTCTTGGGCCACCCCAAGGCATCTTGGACATCTTGGGCCACCACAGACTTCTGAGTCTCTACTGTGGACTTCAAGCCCAACAACTTCTCCTCTTTCCAAGACCACGGGGTGGAGGGGTTCTTGGGCCACCTCAAGACATCTTGGACGTCTTGGGCCACTAGGGACTTCTGAGTCTCTGCTGTGGACTTCAACCTCAACAACTTCTTGTTCCAAGATCATGGGGTGGGAGGGGGCTCTCCATGGACATCTTGGGCCACCAGAGACTTCTGAGTCTCTGCTGTGGACTTCAAGCCCAACAACTTCTCCTTGTTCGAAGACCACGGGATGGGGGGGGTTCTTGGGCCACCCCAAGACATCTTGGATGTCTTGGGCCACCAGAGATTTCTGAGTCTCTGCTGTGGACTCCAAGCCCAACAACTTCTCCTCATTCCAACACCATGGGTTGGGTTGTCCTGGGCCACCAGAGAATTCTCTGTTGAGGACTTCAACCTCAATAACTTCTCCTTGTTCCAAGACCATGGGGTGGTGGTGATGGGTTCTCCATGGACATCTTGGGCCACCAGAGACTTCTGAGTCTGCTGTGGACTTCAAGCCCAACAACTTCTCCTCATTCCAAGACCATGGGGTGGTGGTGGTGATGGGTTCTCCATGGACATCTTGGGCCACCAGAGACTTTTGAGTCTCTGCTGTGGACTTCAAGCCCAACAACTTCTCCTCATTCCAAGACCATGGGGTGGTGGTGGTGGGGGGGAGGTTTCTCCATGGGAGGGTCATTCCCCCCAGAATCACCTGAAGGCCTCACAAGATGTCACCTCCCTGTGGGACAGCAACCAGGTGGCCCTCCAAATGGCTCTGTCTCCAGGTGATGCCCACCCATGGCTCTCCTTGACCTCCACACCCACTCAGGAGGACCCCAACAGCTCAGGGTGGGGTGGTTAGGTAGGTGGGTCCCCATCTTTTGCTTGAGGACCAACACCTCTTCCCCCCAACCCCCCACCCCTTTCTTTCCAGAGTCCCCGGTGACATCGACGAGGTCAACGCCCTCAAGCTGCAGGTGGACCAATGGAAGATCCCCACGGGTTTGGAGGATCCCCACGTTCCTGGTAGGACCTCAGGGTGGTTCGTGGGACATAGAGCGAGGCCTGGGCACTTCAGAAAGTCCTTTAACATCTCCTCATCTTCTCCTTCCACCTCAGCCTCTTTGCTGAAGCTCTGGTACCGGGAGCTGGAGGAACCTCTGATCCCTCACGAGTTTTACGAGCAGTGCATCACCCACTACGAGAACCCCGAGGCGGCCATCGCCGTCGTCCACTCCCTGCCCAGGATCAACAAAATGGTGCTGTGCTACCTCATCCGCTTCCTACAGGTAGGGAGGGCCCAGGACCTTCCCCCCCAAGGTCGCCTTCCCACTCGCTTGCTCCTCCCCAGGTGGTTTTCGGGTTCCTCACGAGTTGGGGTTCTCCAGTCTGGTGGCTCCCAGCTCAGGGAAGAACCAGGAGGTTCCTCCATGGGGTTCCTTCATGGGGTTCTTCCATGGGGTTCTTCCATTCTTCCATGGGGTTCCTCCACGGGGTTCTTCCATGGGGTTCCTTCATGGGGTTCTTCCATGGGGTTCCTTCATGGAGTTCCTCCATGGGGTTCTTCCATGGGGTTCCTCCATGGGGTTCTTCCATGGAGTTCTTCCATAGGGTTCCTCCATGGGGTTCTTCCATTCTTCCATGGGGTTCCTCCACGGGGTTCCTCCATGGGGTTCTTCCATTCTTCCATGGGGTTCCTCCACGGGGTTCTTCCATAGGGTTCCTTCATGGGGTTCCTCCATGGGGTTCCTCCATGGGGTTTTTCCATGGGGTTCCTCCACAGGGTTCTTCCATGGGGTTCCTCCATGGGGTTCTTCCATGGGGTTCCTTCATGGGGTTCCTTCATGGGGTTCCTCCATGGGGTTACTCCATGGGGTTACTCCATGGGGTTCTTCCATGGGGTTCCTCCACACAGTCCCTCCATATGGTTTCTCCATATGGTTCCTCTACATGGTTCCTCCACACAGTTCCTCCATGTGGTTCCTTCACTCTGTTCCTCCATGTGGTTCCTCCATGGGGTTACTCCATGGGGTTCCTCTATGGGGTTCTTCCATGGGGTTCCTCCACACAGTCCCTCCATATGGTTTCTCCATATGGTTCCTCTACATGGTTCCTCCACACAGTTCCTCCACGTGGTTCCTTCACACAGTTCCTCCATGTGGTTTAGCCATGTAGTCGCCTTCCCACCCACTTGCTCCTCTCCAGGTGGTTTCGGGTTCCTCACGAGTTGGGGTTCTCCAGTCTGGTGGCTCCCAGCTCAGGGAAGAACCAGGAGGTTCCTCCATGGGGTTCCTTCATGGGGTTCTTCCATGGGGTTCTTCCATTCTTCCATGGGGTTCCTCCATGGGGTTCTTCCATGGGGTTCTTCCATGGGGTTACTCCATGGGGTTCTTCCATGGGGTTCTTCCATGGGGTTACTCCATGGGGTTACTCCATGGGGTTCTTCCATGGGGTTCCTTCATGGGGTTCCTCCATGGGGTTCTTCCATGGGGTTCCTTCATGGGGTTCCTCCATGGGGTTACTCCATGGGGTTACTCCATGGGGTTCCTTCATGGGGTTCCTCCACGGTGTTCTTCCATGGGGTTCTTCCATGGGGTTCTTCCATGGGGTTCCTCCATGGGGTTCTCCCATGGAGTTCTTCCATAGGGTTCCTCCATGGGGTTACTCCATGGGGTTCTTCCATGGGGTTCTTCCATGGGGTTACTCCATGGGGTTCTTCCATGGCGTTCCTTCATGGGGTTACTCCACACAGCCCCTCCATATGGTTTCTCCATATGGTTCCTCTACATGGCTCCTCCACACAGTTCCTCCACGTGGTTCCTTCACACAGTTCCTCCATGTGGTTTATCCATGTAGTCGCCTTCCCACCCACTTGCTCCTCTCCAGGTGGTTTCGGGTTCCTCACGAGTTTGGGTTCTCCAGTCTGGTGGCTCCCAGCTCAGGGAAGAACCAGGAGGTTCCTCCATGGGGTTCCTTCATGGGGTTCCTCCACGGTGTTCTTCCATGGGGTTCTTCCATGGGGTTACTCCATGGGGTTCTTCCATAAGGTTCCTCCATGGGGTTCTTCCATGGAGTTCCTCCATGGGGTTCCTCCATGGGGTTCCTCCATGGGGTTCCTCCATAGGGTTCCTCCATGGGGTTCCCCCATGGGGTTCTTCCATGGGGTTCTTCCATTCTTTCATGGGGTTCCTCCATGGGGTTCTTCCATGGGGTTCTTCCATGGGATTCCTTCATGGGGTTCCTTCATGGGGTTCCTCCATGGGGTTACTCCATGGGGTTCCTCCATGGGGTTCTTCCATGGGGTTCCTCCATGGGGTTCTTCCATGGGGTTCCTCCACACAGTCCCTCTATATGGTTTCTCCATATGGTTCCTCTACATGGTTCCTCCACACAGTTCCTCCACGTGGTTCCTTCACACATTTCCTCCATGTGGTTTATCCATGTAGTCACCTTCCCACCCACTTGCTCCTCTCCAGGTGGTTTCGGGTTCCTTGCAAGTTCAGGTTCTCCAGTCTGGTGGCTCCCAGCTCAGGGAAGAACCAGGAGGTTCCTCCATAGGGTTCTTCCATAGGGTTCCTCCGTGGGGTTCTTCCATGGAGTTCCTCCATAGAGTTCTTCCATGAGGTTCCTCCATAGGGTTCCTCCACGGGGTTCTTCCATGGGGTTCTCCCATGGGGTTCCTCCATGGGGTTCCTTCATGGGGTTCTTCCATGGGGTTCCTCTATGGGGTTCTTCCAAGGGGTTCCTCCATGGGGTTCCTTCATGGGGTTCCTTCATAGGGTTCCTCCATAGGGTTCCTCCATGGGGTTCCTCCATGGGGTTCCTCCATGGGGTTCTTCCATGGGGTTCCTCCACACAGTCCCTCCATATGGTTTCTCCACATGGTTCTTCCATATGGTTCCTCTACATGGTCCCTCCACACAGTTCCTCTACATGGTTCCTTCACACGGTTCCTCCATGTGGTCCATCCATGTGGTTGCTTCACGATTCCTCCACATGATTCTTCCACATGGTTCCTCCCCATGGTTCCTCCATGTGGTTCCTCCCCATGGTCCATCCATGTGGTTGCTTCACATGGTTCCTCCCCACAGTTCCTCCACACAATCCCTCCACATGGTTCCTCCCCATGGTTCCTCCATGTGGTTCCTCCCCATGGTTCCTCCACACAATCCTTCCATGGGGTTCCTCCCCATGGTTCATCCATGTGGTTCCTCCATGTAGTTTCTCCCCATGGTTCATTCATGTGGTTCCTCCCCATGGTTCATCCATGTGGTTGCTTCACATGGTTCCTCCCCATGGTTCCTCCACACAATCCCTCCACGGGGTTCCTTCCCATGATTCATCCATGTGGTTCCTCCACGTGGTTCCTCCCCACAGTTCCTCCACATGGTTCCTCCCCACAGTTCCTCCACGTGGTTCCTCCCCACAGTTTTTCCTCCACCTCTCCTCCACACCTCTCCTCTTCCTCCTCCACCTCCCAGGTCTTCGTGCAGCCGGCCAACGTGGCGGTCACCAAGATGGACGTCAATAACTTGGCCATGGTGATGGCCCCCAACTGCCTGCGCTGCCAGTCGGACGACCCGCGGATCATCTTCGAGAACACCCGCAAGGAGATGTCCTTCATCCGGGTGCTCATCCAGCACCTCGACACCAGCTTCATGGAGGGCGTCCTATAGCAGCTGCCACCACCTCCCCCCCCTCCCCAGAACCTCCCCTCCCACCCCGCTGGGACGAGGAGAAGACCCCAGAGAAGAAGGGAGGGTGGTTGGATGGGTGGCCCCTCGCCCGTCTCCATCCCCCTCCTCTGAGGTGGGACACGGCTCTTCACGCCCCGAGGCCACCACTCCTTGGGGGTTTGGTGGCCACCTCTTCACCTGGAGCAGGGATTGGTCACTGGGGGACAGCAGCACCCGTGGAGGGGGGTGAGGAACCAGCTTGGTTCCCCAAGGACACAGGGTGGGGTTTCTAACCTGGGTGTCACGCGTGGATGTGGGTGACCACAGGGAGCTTGGGTGGACCACAAGATCCTCAGGTGACCACAGGGAACTTGGGTGACAAGAAGGACCTTGGGTGACCCACGGGGACCTTGGGTGACAAGAAGGACCTTGGGTGACCCAGAGGGACCTCAGGGGACAACAAGGACCTTGGGTGGACCACAAGATCCTCAGGTGACCACAGGGAGCTTGGGTGACCCACGGGGACCTTGGGTGACAACAAGGACCTCAGGTGACCACAGGAACCTTGGGTGACCATAAGGACCTTGGGCGACCCACAAGGACCTCTGGTGACCACAGGAACCTTGGGTGACCTTAAGGACCTCTGGGACCTTGGGTGACCAGAAGGATCTCGGGTGACCACAAGGACCTTGGGTGACCCACAGGGACCTCTGGTGACCACAAGGACCTTGGGTGACCCACAGGAACCTTGGGTGACCTTAAGGACCTCAGGTGACCCACGGTGATCTCGGGTGACCACAGGGACCTTAGGTGACCCATAGGGGCCTCGGGTGAACCACAAGATCCTCAGGTGACCACAGGGACCTTGGGTGAACCACAGGGACCTCAGGTGACCCATGGAGACCTCAGGTGACCACATGAGGGATGGAGAAGTCCATCAGGTCCCTCCACATCTCGTTGGGGTTGAGGTTGGGTCTCTGGCTGGGAGCAGAGCCATGGGGCAGGGAGGGACCTCCAGGAGAAGCCACCCAACATTAGGGACCAAAGTGACAACCCGCCCGGTGGGTGCCAGGAGGGTCCCAAACCCCAGGGAAGGAGCCCACGGGTGGTCTCATGGTGGAGATGGGTGCACCCAAGGGTGGGGGTGCTGGGGGTCCTGGTGGGAGCTGGTGGTTGCCCACCCTGAGGTGCTGGAGGAGCTTGGGCAGCCAGGTCCCCACCCACTCACGTCGTGGTCCCCACCCCTGGTAGGGACCCATCTGACCACACGTGGGCACCACCCAACCCCAGAGGACCTGGCACAGCACCCACCACATCTGCTGCACCCAGCATAGGACCCATCATCTGCTCCTGACCTTGGAAGACTCATCCTGACACCCAACAGCTCTTCTTGGTCCTCCTGCAGCCATCTTGGTGTCCACCATCTCCTGATCCCTTCTTGGTGTCCATAATTTCCTTCTGCTTCTCTGGACCCATCTTGGTGCCCATCATCTCCTGGTCCTCCTGGTCCCCTCTTGGTGCCCATCATCTCCTGGTCCTCCTGGTGACATCTTGGTGTCCATAATTTCCTTCTGCTTCTCTGGATCCATCTCCATCTCCAGCATCTCCTGGTCCCCCTAGACCCATCTTGCTGTCCAGCATCTCCTGATCCCCCTGGTCCCATCTTGGTGTCCATCATCTCTTCCTCCTTCTGCTGGAACAATCTTGGTGCCCTGTTTGATCATCTGGACCCATCTTGGTGCCCATCATCTCCTTCTTGGTCCTCCTGGTCCCCTCTTGGTGCCCATCATCTCCTGGTCCTCCTGGTGACATCTTGGTGTCCATAATTTCCTTCTGCTTCTCTGGATCCATCTCCATGTCCAGCATCTCCTGGTCCCCCTAGACCCATCTTGGTGCCCATCATCTCCTCCTCCTTCTGCTGGAACAATCTTGGTGCCCTCCTTGACCCACCTGGACTCATCTTGGTGTCCATCATCTCTTCCTGCTTCTGGCCAACTCATCTCAGTGTCCATCATCTCCTCCTGGTGTCCATCCTGCAGCCATCTTGGTGTCCAGCATCTCCTGGTCCTTCTGGTCCCATCTTGGTGTCCATCATCTCCTCCTCCTTCTGCTGGAACAATCTTGGTGCCCTGTTTGACCCATCTGGACCCATCTTGATGCCAATCGTCTCCTGGTCCTCCTGGACCCATCTTGGTGTCCATAATTTCCTTCTGCTTCTCTGGATCCATCTTCATGTCCAGCATCTCCAGGTCCTCCTGGGTCCATCCTGGATCCCATCATTTCCTCCTGGGATCCTTCTGGTGCCCATCCTGATCCTTCTGAGCCCACCTTGATGTCCACCATCTCCTCCTCCTGCTGGACCCACCTTGACATCCACCACCTCCAGTCCTTCTGGCCCCAGAAGGGACCATCCTGGTGCCCACCATCTCCTCTTAGACCCACCTTGATGTCCACCATCTCCTGCTGGATCCACCTTGGTGTTCACCATCTTCAGGCTCTCCTGGGTCCATCCTGGTCCCACCATCTCCTTCGGGGATCATCCTGGTGCCCATCCTGATCCTTCTGAACCCATCTTGATGTCCACCATCTCCTGTTCCATCATCTCCTTCTGAGATCATCTTGGTGCCCATCCTGATCCTCCTGGATCCACCTTGGTTCCCACCATCTCCAGCTCCTCCTGGTCCATCCTGGATCCCACCACCTCCTCCTGGGATCCTCCTGGGATCCTCCTGGATCCCACCCTGGATCCACCTTGGTTCCCACCATCTCCAGCTCCTCCTGGATCCACCTTGGTTCCCACCATCTCCAGCTCCTCTTGGATCCACCTTGGTTCCCACCATCTCCAGCTCCTCCTGGGTCCATCCTGGTTCCCACCACCTCCTGCTGGGATCCTCCTGGTGCCCATCCTGATCCTTCTGAGCCCATCTTGGTGTCCACCATCTCCAGCTCCTCCTAGATCCACCTTGATCTCCACCACCTCCTTCTGGGATCCTCCTGGATCCCACCCTGGATCCACCTTGGTTCCCACCATCTCCACCTCCTCCTGGATCCACCTTGGTTCCCACCATCTCCAGGTCCTCCTGGGTCCATCCTGGATCCCACCACCATCTCCTGGGATCATCTTGGTGCCCATCCAGGTCCTCCTAGATCCACCTTGATCTCCACCATCTCCAGCTCCTCCTGGATCCATCCTGGATCCCATCATCTTCTCCAGAGATCATCTTGGTGCCCATCCTGATCCTCCTGGTCTATCTTGGTGTCCACCATCTCCAGCTCCTCCTGGATCCATCCTGGTTCCCACCATCTCCTGCTGGACCCACCTTGGTTCCCACCATTTCCAGCTCCTCCTGGTCCATCCTGGATCCCACCACCTTCTGGAATCATCCTGGATCCCACCCTGGATCCACCTTGGTTCCCACCATCTCCATCTCCTCCTGGGTCCATCCTGGATCCCATCATCTCCTTCTGGGATCATCTTGGTGCCCATCCTTCTCCTCCTGGATCCTATCACCTCCTCCTGGGATCATCTTGGTGCCCATCCTGATCCTCCTGGATCCACCTTCATGTCCACCATCTCCAGCTTCTCCTGGGATCCATCCTGGTTCCCACCATCCCCTGGGACCCTCCTGCTGCCCATCCAGCTCCTCCTGAACCCACCTTGGTTCCCACCATCTCCAGCTCCTCCTGGATCCACCTTGGTTCCCACCATCTCCAGGTCCTCCTGGGTCCATCCTGGATCCCATCCTGGATCCACCTTGGTTCCCACCATCTCCAGCTTCTCTTGGATCCAACTTGGTGTCCACCATCTCCAGCTCCTCCGGGTCCATCCTGGTTCCCACCACCTCCTCCTGGGATCCTCCTGGCTCCCACCTGGATCCACCTTCGTTCCCACCATCTCCACCTCCTCCTGGATCCACCTTGGTTTCCACCATCTCCAGCTCCTCTTGGGTCCACCTTGGTGTCCACCATCTCCAGCTCCTCCTGGGTCCATCCTGGATCCCACCACCATCTCCTGGGATCATCTTGGTGCCCATCCAGGTCCTCCTAGATCCACCTTGATCTCCACGACCTCCTCCTGGGATCCTCCTGGATCCCACCCTGGATCCACCTTGATCTCCACCATCTCCACCTCCTCCTGGATCCATCCTGGATCCCACCATCTCCTAGGATCCTCCTGGTGCCCATCCTGATCCTCCTGGATCCACCTTGATCTCCACCATCTCCAGCTCCTCCTGGATCCACCTTGGTGTCCACCATCTCCAGCTCCTCCGGGTCCATCCTGGTGCCCACCACCTCCTCCTGGGATCCTCCTGGATCCCACCCTAGATCCACCTTGGTTCCCACCATCTCCAGCTCCTCTTGGATCCACCTTGGTGTCCACCATCTCCAGCTCCTCCGGGTCCATCCCGGATCCCATCATCTCCTCCAAGGATCATCTTGGTGCCCATACAGGTCCTCCTGGATCCATCTTGATGTCCACCATCTCCAGCTCCTCCTGGGTCCATCCTGGATCCCACCACCTCCTGCTGGACCCACCTTGGTTCCCACCATCTCCACCTCCTCCTGGTCCATCCTGGATCCCATCATCTTCTCCAGGGATCATCTTGGTGCCCATCCTGATCCTCCTGGTCTATCCTGGTGTCCACCATCTCCAGCTCCTCCTGGATCCACCTTGATCTCCACCATCTCCACCTCCTCCTGGATCCATCCTGGTGCCCACCACGTCCTCCTGGGATCCTCCTGGATCCCACCCTAGATCCACCTTGGTTCCCACCATCTCCAGCTCCTCCTGGTCCATCCTGGATCCCACCATCTCCTAGGATCCTCCTGGTGCCCATCCTGATCCTCCTGGATCCAGCTTGGTTCCCACCATCTCCACCTCCTCCTGGATCCACCTTGGTTTCCACCATCTCCAGCTCCTCTTGGATCCACCTTGGTGTCCACCATCTCCAGCTCCTCCTGGGTCCATCCTGGATCCCACCACCATCTCCTGGGTTCATCTTGGTGCCCATCCAGGTCCTCCTAGATCCACCTTGATCTCCACCATCTCCAGCTCCTCCTGGATCCACCTTGGTTCCCACCATCTCCAGCTCCTCCGGGTCCATCCTGGTGCCCACCATCCCCTGGGACCCTCCTGCTGCCCATCCAGCTCCTCCTGAACCCACCTTGGTTCCCACCATCTCCACCTCCTCCTGGATCCACCTTGGTTCCCACCATCTCCAGGTCCTCCTGGGTCCATCCTGGATCCCATCCTGGATCCACCTTGGTTCCCACCATCTCCAGCTTCTCTTGGATCCAACTTGGTGTCCACCATCTCCAGCTCCTCCGGGTCCATCCTGGTTCCCACCACCTCCTCCTGGGATCCTCCTGGCTCCCACCTGGATCCACCTTCGTTCCCACCATCTCCACCTCCTCCTGGATCCACCTTGGTTTCCACCATCTCCAGCTCCTCTTGGATCCACCTTGGTGTCCACCATCTCCAGCTCCTCCTGGGATCCATCCTGGATCCCACCATCTCCAGGTCCTCCTGGATCCATCCTGGATCCACCTTGATCTCCACCATCTCCACCTCCTCCTGGATCCACCTTGGTGTCCACCATCTCCAGCTCCTCCTGGGTCCATCCTGGATCCCACCACCATCTCCTGGGTTCATCTTGGTGCCCATCCAGGTCCTCCTAGATCCACCTTGATCTCCACGACCTCCTCCTGGGATCCTCCTGGATCCCATCCTGGATCCACCTTGATCTCCACCATCTCCACCTCCTCCTGGATCCACCTTGGTTCCCACCATCTCCAGGTCCTCCTGGGTCCATCCTGGATCCCATCCTGGATCCACCTTGGTTCCCACCATCTCCAGCTTCTCTTGGATCCAACCACCTCCTCCTGGATCCATCCTGGATCCCATCATCTTCTCCAGGGATCATCTTGGTGCCCATCCTGATCCTCCTGGTCTATCCTGGTGTCCACCATCTCCAGCTCCTCCTGGATCCACCTTGATCTCCACCATCTCCAGGTCCTCCTGGTCCATCCTGGTTCCCACCACGTCCTCCTGGGATCCTCCTGGATCCATCCTGGATCCACCTTGATCTCCACCATCTCCACCTCCTCCTGGGTCCATCCTGGATCCCACCATCCCCTGGGACCCTCCTGGTGCCCACCCAGCTCCTCCTGGACCCCCCCTTGGTGCCACCACCCCCTCCCCACCCCCCCCCTTTAGCACCCACCCACCCATCCCCCCACCCACCCCCCAAGTGCCTTCAGCTCCACCCAGGGGCGAAGCAGAACCAGGGGGTTGGGGAGGGTGGGGGAGGGGGGGGAGCACCCATGGGTGGGGGGATGGGGGATGGGGGGCACCCATCAGAGCTTACAGACTCCTTAATTAATTAATTACTTAATTAATTAATCAACCCCCCCCCGCCCCTCCCCCATTTTAATCACCACCCAACAGATTTTTTTCCCACGGTCCCATGGGTGGGGGTGGGGGAGGGGCTCAGCTCACTGCCAGGATATGCGGGGGGTGGGGGATGGGGGTGTTGGGGGGGTGGGGGGAGGGGTTTGGGGGTGCCCCACCCAAAAAAAAAAAAATTTAATTTTTTTTGCCCCGAATTTCCTTTTTTTTCCCATTTTGGTTTTGGGGGTTTTTTTGTTTGGGTTTTGGGGTTTTTTTTGTTTTGTTTTGGGGTTTCTTTTTTGTTTTTTGGGGGGTTTTTTGTTGGTTTTGGGGGTTTTTTGCTTGTTTTTGGGTTTTTTGTTTGGTTTTTGGGGTTTTTGTTTGGTTTTGGGGGGTTTTTTGTTTGTTTTGGGGTTTTTTGTTGGTTTTTGGGGTTTTTTGTTTGGTTTTTGGGTTTTTTGTTTGGTTTTGGGGGTTTTTTTTGTTTTTGGGGTTTTTTGTTTGGTTTTTGGGGTTTTTTGTTTGTTTTTGGGGGTTTTTTGTTGGTTTTGGGGTTTTTTGTTTGGTTTTTGGGGGGTTTTTTGTTTGTTTTTTGGGGTTTTTTGTTTTGGTTTTTGTTTTTTTTTGTTTGTTTTGGGTTTTTTTGTTGGTTTTGGGGGTTTTTTTGTTTTTTTTTGGGTTTTTTTGTTTGGTTTTTGGGTTTTTTTGTTTGGTTTTGGGTTTTTTGTTTGGTTTTTGGGTTTTTTTGTTTGTTTTTTGTTTTTTTTTTGTTTTGGGGGTTTTTTTGTTTGGTTTTGGGGTTTTTTTTGTTTGTTTTTTGGTTTTTTTTGTTTTGGGGTTTTTTTTGTTTGGTTTTGGGGGTTTTTTGTTTGTTTTTGGGGGGGTTTTGTTTGGTTTTGGGGGGTTTTTTGTTTGTTTGTTGGGGTTTTTTTTGTTTTTGGGGGGGTTTTTTTTGTTTTTTTGAGGTTTTTATTTATTGGGGAAAGGGAAAAAGAAAAAAAAAACCCAAAAAAAATCGGAAAGGAAGAAAAAAAACAACAAAAAAACTTCAAAAGGGGCCAAATCCTCCCCCTCCCCCCCTTAAAAACCAATTAAAAAAACCCTAAAAAAGGAAAAAAAAAAAAAAAGGGGGGGGGGGAGGGGTCTGAAAAAGCCCCTCCCATGAAGGGGCGGGGCTTGAGATGGGTGGGGGAGGTTTGCTGAGCTCTGATTGGTGGAGGGGACCCGGAGAAGCTCCGCCCCCCCCCTCCTCCCCCCTCCTGTTGTGAGTGGTCTCCTCTTAGTT
>JALBCY010000050.1:0-10258 GCA_023079485.1 Archilochus colubris
CATCCTGTGCCTTGCCACTTAAACACTGTACACTGGTAATGATGAAAGCAAGACCCCAAAACTATTTTTTTCTTCATTTCCAATTTTGTCAACATGGAAACACAAGAAATAGGCTCTCCCAGAATTTTTTTTTTTCCATTTAATGAAAGGCACTGAAGCAAGGGAACCATAACTGAGCAGCTGTGTTTCCACATCCTTGACACACAGCCATGTCTCACTCTTTGGCATCATCAGAGGGAAATCTCCCACTGCATCTGGCATTTGCTGCCCCAAAGGGTCTGGGTGGTGACATGGTGACACCAGGCTGGCTGTGATCACGTGGAGCCCCTGTGTTGTCCAGAACAGAAACCTCTCCCAAGCCCCATGCAGCAGCAGCATGGGTCTGATGGCCCAAGGGGTACCCATGGACGATCACGGCTCCCAAAACTCCTCCTGGTTCCTGGGAGTCAACAGGCAGCCCCACTGCAGCTCCTCTGGCCCAGGTGCCCTTCTGCCCCAGTGTTCCCTGAGGAGCAACCCCAGGGTGATGGGCTGCAGGCCCCCCTGCTCCCCAGGTCCCCCACAAGCTCCACTCCCCTCAGTCCCCCTGCTTCCCCTGGTCCCCCACAGGCTCTGCTCCCCCATGGACACGGTGCTGCTGAAGCTGCCAAGTGGGGACTCTGGGGGCTGCCACATCCTCCTCACCACCCATGGCCACACGTGGGATGGGGTAAGCAGGAGGAGTGGCAGGGGTCTGCAGGGGGCATGGCAGCCCCAGCATGGATTGGGTCTCCCCCAGCAAGTCAAAGCATTCTGATGAAGATTCCCCATTTTCAAGGAGTCACATGGATTAAGACAATGGGTAATGGGCACAAGTTGCTCCTGGGAAGATTCCAGGTGGACAAGAGGAAAACTTTGCACTGGCAGGACAGTGGAACATTGGAATGGCCTCCCAGGGGAAGTGGTGGATTCTCCCACTGGGGACAGTTATCTCATATACACTGCAGTTATTACCTAGAGGGCTTGGACCAGAGGATCCTTGAGGTCCCTTCCAACCTGACATTCTATGATTCCACTCTTCCCCACCAGCATCTTTTGGAACACCTTCCAACAGGAGTTGGGGAACGGTTGTTGGGATGGTTACATCCTAATCCTAGAACCATGACAGGGTGTGGTTTGGAAGGGACTTTTGAAGGGACCTGGCCACCCCAGCAACCATCCAGTCCAGCAGGAGACAGGAGAGCAGTAAGGAGGGCAGCATGGGCAAAGCCCTGAGCCGGCCAGGCTGTTTGTGCTGGAACTGCTGTTGCCTGGGCAAGGGCCAGCAGGAGGATGAGGACTTTGAGGAGGACTACGTGCCCCAGAGGTTGATGCTGGCACCAGTTTCAACACGGAGCCAAGCAGAGCCCAACAAGAAGGCAGACAGACGGCCATCATGGAAAGTCTGGAAAAGTAGGAGGGCTCCAGTGAGCCAGGTGTTGGAAGTGTCTGTCTCCAACCCTTCCCTGTGGGAGGTGAGTACCATGTTCACCCAGCATCGCCCAGGCCAGCCCAACCCCTGCAAGCCCATGTCCAAGGAAAGCCTCAGCCAGAAGACCCTGGAGGCCTCTGGGTCAGCCTGCAAGGAGCACATCAAGCTCTCTCCATGCCTCAGCCTGGAGCTGCTGGATATAGGACTGGGCATTCCCTACCCCTGCCAGTCCTGCGCGCCCCCGGGGGGTGCCGGCAGCCCCCTCGCCAGCAGCGCAGGCTGTGCCAAGGAGGTGATGGGGCGATGCCAGGAGGAGGACTCTGCTGTGGGGTCCCAGCTCTCCCAAAAGCCTGAAGGATCCCAGTTCTTCCACACGGACTCACTGCAGGAGTTCCTGGAGCTGGAGGAGCAGTGCCAGGAGGAGGACTCTGATGTGGGGTCCCAGCTCTTCCACAGACCTGAAGGATCCCAGTTCTTCCACACGGACTCACTGCAGGAGTTCCTGGAGCTGGAGGAGCAGTGCCTGAGCCAGGACGAGGGCCATGGGGCTGTCCCTGGCTGCCTGGAGGTTCAGGTGAGGCAGAGGGATGGGAGAGGGACCGTGCACAGGCAGCCACCTCAGCAAGGGGTTACAGCACACCCACAGCTCTCATGAAGAACACTTCTCTCCTGGATGCAAACAGGAGTTTTCCCGCTGCCTCTCTTTACAACAGGGAGCTTCCTTCACTCTCCTCCCTATTCCCCAGTGCTTGGGACAACAAGATGCAGCATAGACCCTGAAAATGTAATTTGAATTTAACAAAAAAGATATTTAGGTGTTATATATATATACATACTCAGAATTATTAAATCCTTTTGCTTATCAAGAAAAGAAAGATGGGCCCTGAAATCCTGAAGTAAAACTCAGTGAACCAATCTTTTCAAAGAATCATAGAATTTTCAGGGTTGGAAGGGACCTTTAAGATCACCTAGTTCCAAACCCCCTGCCACAGGCATGGACACCTCCCACTAGAAAAGCAGCTGTAATTTGGTGTTGCCTTGCCACTTGAAGGATCTCATGCGAAAATCTGCTCAGTGCCATGTTTTCCTCCTGTACCATAAACTGTGTCCTGGGAATCTGTGGGGACCGAATATGAAATTGGTGCTTCCCACCCTCTGTGGCCTGGCCTCTGTCTCCATGCCTGAGGATTTTCCTGCCCACTCGCTTCCCTACTCTGACCTCAATTCACCTGGGTTTATTGATTGCCCAGACCATCCTGATGAGGCCTCCAAGCAGCAGATCCAAGATCATAGAGGATGAGGACGAGGGTCTCCCCATCTGTCAGACCGGGGACATCCTAAGTGCAAGATGTAAGTAAACAATATTACTAGCTTTTCAGAGAGAGTAAGTTCTTCTAGCCTAAAAGCTGAGGGGACTTCTTGCAAGTCTTTTCTTCCTGTCTTTTTTCCCTTGGGGACGGGGAGTTATTCCTTCTCTGGACCTTCTTTTTTCTCTCCTTCCCTCCCCCCCTAAAAAAAAAAACGTAAATGGTACCTACTCATACCTGTAAATGTGCCTTGATGAGAGCTGTCCAGTGACATCCCTCCAAATGGGCATTTTCCATTTAAAGAGGCACAGTTGAGAAGAATCCAGTTGTTGTGTTTGTTTGTTCCATTTGTGTCTTATGGCTTGTTTGTTCAATAGCTGAGGAACTTCACAACTTGTGTGACTGAGAGCTCCTTTCTTTCCAGATGAGGTTGTTGGTTTTTTGGGTGAAGGCACTTTTGGACTAGTAGTGCAATGCATTGATCACCAAGTGTAAGTCATTTTCATTGGAGACATTTCCTTGACTGATACCCTCCTGGTGTGGCTCGGGAAGTGCTTTCTGACTGCCTCGGGCTTTATCTTTACCTCCTCATCTGCTGCTCTGTTCCTTGAAGGCTGCAGCAGTTCCAACACATGAACTGATGTTAGTTTAGTGCCTGAAGCTGCACCCTCCACACCCTCAGCAAACCATTTCTGATGAGGTTCCCATTGTTATAAACAATGTAGATGGGCAGCATTCCTGAAGATTCTGAGGTAAAACTCCTCGTTTCCCCTGTCTTTCCAGCAATGGCAGGAACGTGGCTGTGAAAATAGTCAAAGACGCTGCTGCGCACTCCGGGGCAGCTTACGCAGAGGTGCAAGTGCTGGACTCTTTAAAGGCACTGGACCCCAGCAGCACACAGTGAGTAGACAAAGCCAACCTGGCTGGGCTTTGGCTTGAACACTTCCCAGAGGGTACCTTCTGGAACAGGTGACTCAGGTAGCCAAGCGTTACACAACTGCCTGTGGAAATTCCTGTCTTTTTTTGCTTTTGCAGGCACTGTGTCCAGATGTTAAGACTGGTTCGAGTACCAGGGCCATGTCTGCATCGTTTTCGGGCTGCCAGGGCTCAGCACTTACAACTTCCTCAAAGAGAATTGCTCTCTGCCCTTCAGGCTGGAACACATCAGGCACATGGCCTATCAGATCTGCAAAGCTGTCAGCTATAAGCAGGGTTCTGTTGTGCTTCATTTGTTCAAGTTTCTTAGTGGGATTTGCTAAGGAGCCTTCTTATCTTGCAGTTTTGCATGTGGACAAGTTGATGCACACAGATCTGAGTCCAGAACACATCTTACTCGCCTCCTCCGACTATACAGGAGTGCAACTGTAGCCTGGTGAGTTGCTGCCCTCTTCCCCACCTCCCCCTCAGCCATCCTACGCCTTTCTTCAGGCTCTCATATCCCATTTCTTCATTGCAGAAATGTGTGGTGCGCAGACTGAAACACCCAGACATCAAAGTGGTGGACTTCGGGAGCACGGTGCTTGTCCATGAGCCTCGCTGCTATCCGGTCACTACAAGACCTTACAGAGCTCCTGAAGTCATCCTAGGTCAGTAGGAGTCTCTTAGGTGCAGCTTTGGCCTAAGATCTTTTGCTGCACTCTTGAAGGGGGCTACTCAACTGTGGCACATCTTGGTTGAGCTGTTGAACTCTTTGCAGCCTGGTACAAACATGAAGCTTCTGAATCTTCCCACAGCCCTGGGATGGTCACAGCCATGTTACGTTTGGAGCATCGGATGCATTCTCCTTGAGTACTACCTTGGATTCCAAGTATTTGAGGTAGGCAACTAAGAACCTCAAAAGATGCAGCATGTACATTGCCACCCATCTTGCTGAAAATGGGAATGCTCTGTGCAAGAAAGGCAGCGGCGTGTCTGCAACGCCAGCCTGCAGAGAGAGGAAGATGTAGGCACAAAGGAACTGTCTCAGCAGAAGACTTGGACAAGCTGCTCTCAGCAAACACTTGGCCAGCAGCTTGGTGTGAAGGGTGACCATGGAGAGAGAGGAGAAGGCCCGCTCCCAGACCACCAAGGGGCAACCGCTCCTGAAGAAGAGGCTCCAGGCGAGGCTCAAGGTGAGAGGGAGAGGCTGGTGTGGGACTGGGTCACACGGCGCTGCCTCGGTGCCAGTGCTAGGTTTGATGGCAACAGGGGTCCTGGCAGCCACCTCCATCCCACACCTCCTCCTCCTCCTGCCCACAGGTGGGCCACAGGCAGCAACCAGCAGTACTGCAGGGTGGAAGTCAGAGCCAGGTCTCATCCCTTGATGGGTACAGACTGCCAGAGCTGCCCTGCCCCAAGAACTGTCAAGCCAAGGCCACAGGGAGACACCACATCCAGGTAGGGAGCCCAAGGGCAATGGGCATGGACATCTTCCCAGCCCAGGAGCTGTTGGCCAACTGGGAGGTGCTGGAGGGAACAGGCTGGGCCAGGGGGCTGCCAGGGCATCCTGGCAGAAGGACCTTTCACAACTGGGACGTGGAGCCACAGGAGCAAGGGCCAGAGTCATTGCAGTCTCTCCTTGGTTTCTCTTGCAGTTGGGCAGCCTGGTAGGCAGGGCGACAGAGGAGGAGACAGCTTGCCAGCCATGCCAGCTGCCTCTCCTCAGGCAGGATGTGGCACCCAGGCATGCACTCACAGCTCAGCCCTCAGGAGCTGCCAGCACTTGCTGTCAGAAGCCACGTCCCCCTCCAGCTGCACACGCCACACCTTTAGGCAGGGGCAGAGACAAGGCTGCCAGCACCTGCTGCAAGCTGCCCCATCTGCCAGCTGCACCCTCTACATCAGCTTCTTCCAGAAGCAGTTACAAGGCTGCCAGCACCTGCTGCAAGCTGCCTCCTCTGCCAGCAGCAACCTTTGCCAGAGGCAGAAACACAGCCAGCAGTGCTGCAACCAGTGGCCCCCCAGAGGTTGTCTCCTCTGCCCAGGGCACATGGGGTGACCATGGCACATCTGCCAGGGTAGAGAGCTGGAAGCCTGCCCTGCACGGCCCTGGAGCCTCTGCCACAGCTGGAAAGGGGACAGCCTGGTCCCCAATGAGCCCCAGGACAAGGTTTTCACTGGGCGATGGGGATGCTGCAAGCAGCCAGCAGCACAGCAGGACTGGGCAATACCAAGAAGAGCAGATGAAGTCTGGCAGCTGATAGAGAACGTCCCTTGCCTGATCCCCACAGAGGTGGAAACACTGGTATTGCCTGCAGCACCCCTGGGACAGCTTCCTTGGAGAGGGACGTGGGACCAGCATGCTGTGGACAAACGGCAAGACGTGTCCGAGAAACGTTGACAGTGAGTGTCAGGTGCCAGCCCAATATCAGGTTATCGTGTGACCAAGGGGCTGCTGCAGATTGTTTGACCATCCGGTCTGTCCACACGGAGCATCTGGAGGACCAGGAGAGGAGCTGCCCAGCCCAGCCCAGCGCAGCCACCCGGCAGTGTCAGCAGGGTGGCCTGGAGGCCAGGCAGCTCTGGTGGCAGGAGAGCGAGGAGCAGCAGGTCCTCCTGACAGAGTCGTGGCAGCTCAGCGTCAGATCCAGGAGGGTGAGTACCAAGGACGGCATGGGATGGGATGGGATGGGATGGGATGGGATGGGATGGGATGGGATGGGATGGGATGGGACAGGGTGGGGCGGGACAGGACAGGACAGGGGGATGGAGCCTCCCTCTGCCTGGATCGCGCCGCTGCGCCACACGGCTCCGGCCCCATCATCTCCTGTCTCTGACAGCAGCTGCTGCCGGCAGGGCCCTGGCATGCAGGTGCTGCTGGGAGCCAGGCTGCTTTTACTAAACCCCTCTTTCCTTCCAGACCTGCAGAGTGAGCTTGAACCTGTGTCAGCCAGAGGCGAGGCGCAGGGAACTCCTGCATGATGCCACCAGCAGAGAGGACGTGCTGGAGTGGATGGAAGCCCCCAGACCCAGCCAGCAGCAAGTGGGGGCAAGAGGGAGGAGATTCCTGCCAGTGCTGGAGAACAAAGCAGGGGACTTAGACCAGGAGGGGGAAGACGACAGTGACGCAGATGACATCATCTGGCCCTCTTCCCAGGAGTTCTTTCCGGACCTCAACTTTGTCCCCCAGGAGGAATCCAGGACATCCAGCAGCATGGGCACAGAGTCTGAAGGACAGGAAGATAATTACCAGCAGAGCACATTTCCTGAATCACTGGAGCTCATGGACATGGAGCCAGCAGCTTCTGCCCGGGCCAGAGCTCTTGAGAAAGAGGGGCACCACTTGCCTCTGGCTCCTGTGGCACAACAGGAGGCAAAAGCACCAGCTTGTCTTGCCTTTAGTGAGCCAGACACAGCAGCGGAGGCAGAGAGCCTGGCACCTGTCCCCTCCAGCCCCACAGAAGATGATCTGGCTCTGGTGGACACCGACCACTTCTTTGTTGGCGATGCTGTGGCCAAGGCTGTGCTTGTGACACAGGGACCAGACCATCAGGACACCACAGCAGAAGCTGAGAGCCTGGCACCTATCCCCTCCAAAACCACAGATGAGGATCTGGCTCTGGTGGACACCAACCACTTCACTGTCAGGGAGTTTGTGGCCAAGGCTGTGCTTGTGGCACAGGGACCAGACCAGCAGTCCACAGAACAGCAAGACCTCATAGAAGGCATGGGCCATCAGGCAGAGCCCAGCACAGCCTTTGGCTCCTCGGTAGCACAAGAGGCTGAAGGGACTTCATCACCTCTGGCAGACGCTGGCACCTCCACACCATGCACCATCTGCCCAAGATGAAGGAGAAGCAACGGCTTCTCCCTTGTGTTGGGACCCTCAGCACCAGGTGAGCCAGGCACACGTGGCCAGCCCCGGGCATCCCAAGGTGTTGGAACTCAGCCCAGCACCTGGGTTAGCACCATACACACCCCCTTGACTGCTGCTAACCCTCCCTTCTTCCAGGCTAAAGCCAGGACTTCTGTTTGTTTTTTTTTCCCCTCAGTCACTGCCCAAGACCCTGAGTCAGGGAACAATGGGCTCTGCAGCACCATGCTCCTGTTGTACTTACACAAGCCCACACAACCCTCACTGCCCAGGTGCTTTGCTCAGGGTGTTAAGTATCAATGGCAGACTTAGAAGGGCCTTAGTATCTCCATCCTCTGCCAGGGCAGCCAGAGGGGTGGCACTCTGCAGCGGGGGCCCCCTGGCAGGACAGGTGAATTTATGATTTGTTCTGCTCAATGAGCTGCAGCCCAGGGTGAAGAAGGAACATTTGAGGGCTGAAATGGCCAAAACTGTCTGGTTTATGCTCACACTGAAGCCACAGGGCAGGGAACCCTGGACATGCAGTCTGGGCCACCAGAGTCCCCATGAACTTGCTTTGTCATTCCACTGAAGTAGCTTGTGCCCTGAGTCCTCCAGACCTTCCAAAAGGTGCTGAGGAGCTTTCTTGAAGCCTTCCTTCTAGTGCAGACTTAAAGGAGGATCTCCTCTGCTCTTACTGTACAGCTGCAGCTTTGCTGATGAGATCAAGCATCCAACAGTTGCTGGTCTCATCTGCTGTCATCCCACCCAGCAAGCACTGGAGAAGTTGGGTATGATCAGGACTCTGAGATCACAAACAAAATCAATCACATGCTGCTAACGGGTACTCTCCTAACCAGATCAAGACACCCTGGGACCTGCAGACCAGAAGGACCTTCTTGGCATAGACGTTTGCTGTGTCTTTTGGATAAGGCAGCAGCAGAAGAGGAGGCTGAGTGTACCCCACTGCATGAGAATGAACAGTCCCAGAAGGCAGCTGAAAGCAAGCAGCACCCCAAAGCCCAGCTGGTCCTTGCTATGGGCTGCAGGCATGACTTGCAAAAAAAGGGAAATACTGATCCTCTTGCCACAAAAATAAAACCCCAGATCCGATGCTAGTGCTGTGGAATCTCAAGCCCCCACTTAAGGAACAGCAGCAATACACAGTCCTTCCAAGACATGCAGGTAGGACTGTGTCCCTCACACAGGCAGACGGATTGCTTGCCACAGTGGCCTTGTTCCACTCTGCAAGAGCAACTGGGCACATCTGTACGAGGTGGAGGATCACTGAGAGAGACCCTGGCTTCCAGGGGAAGGCTGGCAGTCAGGGAGGGAAGCAGCAAAGACAATCATGGTCTTGCTGACTGAAACCCCCCAAGGACATGTGCTATCATACTTGAGAGATTGTCAAAACTGGCCTGGAATAATAATCACCACAAGACCCAGAGGTTAATGTTAAAAAACTTCCCTACTTCATTATTAAATACATAAATCAGCAACATTACCAGTAGAAATAGGTATGCTACAGATTTCCACTGTTTAAATGTGGACAAAACAGTTTTGTATCTAAGACTGTCATCACCTGCACAATTACACACTCTGCTCATACTCCTCCTTCTGTGTGCAAAGGGGATTTAACCAGATATATAAAAAGGGAAAAGAGATTTCTGCTTCTTTTCCCCTTTCTATAAGAAGCATCCTTCAGGGGAGACTTCAGGATGAAAGAGAACTGGAAACAAAGCAACTTTGTTATCTTGTATTTCTGCTCTCAAAAGATCAGATGTGACTGTTTTGAATTAATAAACATGCAAGGAACACTTACATTCCTCACAATAACTGTTCCCACAGCAGGGAATAAAAGCTCCATCAGTCAGTAGGGCTTTGCAAATAGGACACTAGAACTTATCAGGGATGGGATCATCAGAGGAAGAGGAGGATGAAGAGGATGGCTCTCTGTATAAATAGAAAGGCTTTTCCTTCTTTCCTCTGGCATATGCTTCCCTGGAAGCAGGATGGGGAAGGAAAAAGACAAAAGTTCAAGACGGGCATAAGGAAAAATTTTCCAAGCTTTGGATTTTATCAAAGGAAGTAAGAGATGGAATTTCTGGGAAATTTTATACTGGAAAGCCCAGTATCTCTCAGCCCAGGAGACCAGATTTCTTCTTTGAACTTAGGACACATTGCTGGCTCACGATCAACTCGGTGCCCACCAGGACCCCTCCCAGCCTGTGCTGAAGGTACAGAGAGGATCCAAGGCTGTGTCATTAGATACAGATTATTTAGGCTGGCAGACTGCAGGGCGTGAAGAAGCAAGAGTGGAGGGGCTGGGACAACTGAAAAGCTATTAGACAACATTTTCTGTCAGAAATGATAGAAATGAGGGACAGGCATCAGTGACAATGTTGACATTCAGCAAAAAAAGCAAAACAATTCCCAAATGGGTCACTGAGACATTTCACTTCACTGCTTGATAGGAGCTGGAAATACATCAAGAGTAAATTCACTGAAGTGATTTTTTTGTTGGTGATGATTTTCACAGCTGAATCAGAATCAGAAATGCACTGAACAGGCAGCTGAAAGAAACTCGACCCCCAAGTTACCTTCATATAGGACTGCGTGGGGATACCAGAGTTAGAATAGACTAGGTTTAATATTAAACAATGTCTTTCTTCCAGTAACAAAAGAAGGAATTATTGTGCCTTGTAATATGCAACATTATCCTACTGCAGA
>JALBCY010000050.1:11667-61054 GCA_023079485.1 Archilochus colubris
AAAAATAAAAAAAAAAAAAAAAAAAAAAAAGAGGAGATTCTTCTCTCGGCCAACGGGGCCCTGAAAAATGGAAAATTTAGTCGAAATTGATTCATTACTTGACACTTTCTGGGGCCGGGCTCGCTATTGATCGGGGGCTGTCATGTCCTATCTGCCGTAATCGAAGCTGAGCCGCGCTGTCGATTGGGGTATTTTTCATAATTCCAGCAGAGCAGACAGATACGAAAACACAGGCGGGTCCAGAACACCCCCCCCGAACCCGCCCGAACCCCCCCCGAACCGAGACGGGGCTGGGGAGGGAGTGGGAAGAGGCTGGGAGGGGGAAAAAAGGAGATTTAGGGGGATACTGGGAGGATATGGGGGGAAAAATGGGGTTATACTGGGAATAGAATGGGGAAGAATTGGGGGGGATACTGGGAATAAAATAGGGGGATACTGGGAATAGAATGGGGGAGATACTGGGGAGCTACTGGGGATAGAATGGGGGGGATACTGGGGAGATACTGGGGAAGAATTGGGGTGAAACTGGGAATAAAATACGGGTATACTGGGAATAGAATGGGGGTTATACTGGGAAGCTACTAGGGATAGAATGGGGAAGAATTGGGGAGGATACTGGGAATAAAATAGGGGGATACTGGGAATAGAATGGGGGTTATACTGGGGAGCTACTGGGGATAGAATGGGAGTTATACTGGGAACAGATAGGGGAAGAATTGGGGTTATACTGGGAATAGAATGGGGAAGAATTGGGGGGGATACTGGGAATAAAATAGGGGAATACTGGGAATAGAATGGGGGAGATACTGGGGAGCTACTGGGGATAGAATGGGGGTTATACTGGGAACAGATAGGGGAAGAATTGGGGTGATACTGGGAATAGAATGGGGGGGATACTGGAGAGATACTGGGGAAGAATTGGGGTGATACTGGGAATAGAATGGGGAAGAATTGGGGGGGATACTGGGAATAAAATAGGGGTATACTGGGAATAGAATGGGGGTTATACTGGGAAGCTACTGAGGATAGAATGGGGGTTATACTGGGAATAGAATGGGGGGGATACTGGGGAGCTACTGGGGATAGAATGAGGGGGATACTGGGAATAGAATGGGGGAGCTACTGGGGAGCTACTGGGGATAGAATGGGGGTTATACTGGGAATAGAATAGGGGTTATACTGGGGAGCTACTGGGGAAGAATTGGGGTTATACTGGGAATAGATCAGGGAAGAATCGGGGTGATACTGGGAATGGAATGGGGGGGATACTGGGGAAGAATTGGGGTTATACTGGGAATGGAATGGGGAAGAATTGGGGGGGATACTGGGAATAAAATAGAGGGACACTGGGAATAGAATGAGGGGTATACTGGGGAGCTACTGGGGATAGAATGGGGGTTATACTGGGAATAGAATGGGGGGGATACTGGGGAGATACTGGGGAAGAATTGGGGTGATACTGGGAATAGAATAGGGGTTATACTGGGAAGCTACTGGGGATAGAATGGGGGTTATACTGGGAATAGAATGGGGGAGATACTGGAGAGATACTGGGGGAAAACTGGGGTTCTACTGGGAATAGAATGGGGGGATACTGGGGAAGAATTGGGGTTATACTGGGAATAGAATGGGGAAGAACTGGGGTGATACTGGGAATAGAATGGGGAAGAACTGGGGTGATACTGGGAATAGAATGGGGAAGCACTGGGGTGATACTGGGGGTGAACTGGGGGATACTGGGAGGATATTTGGGTCTCCCCATCCCCGCTGAGGATTTGGGGGATTTTTCATCATTCCAGCAGAGCAGAAAGATCCCAAAACACCATCGGGTCCAGAACACCCCCCCCGAACCAACCCGAACCCCCCCCCGAACCGAGACGGGGCTGGGGAGGGGGTGGGGAGAGGCTGGGAAGGGATCTGGGGGGGAAATGGGGAGATACGGGGGAAAAAATGAGGTTATACTGGGAACAGAGTGGGCAAAAACTGGAGTTATACTGGGGATAGAATGGGGAAGAGTCGGGGGGGATACTGGGAATAAAATAGGGGTATACTGGGAATAGAATGGGGGTTATACTGGGGAGATACTGGGGATGGAATGGGGATGGAATGGGGGGAATACTGGAGAAGACTTGGGGTTATACTGGGAATAGAATGGGGGAGATACTGGGGAGATACTGGGATTAGAATGGGGAAGACTCGGGGGGCATACTGGGAGGATATTGGGGAAAAACTGGGGTTATACTGGGAATAGAACGGGGAGAATACTGGAGAGATACTGGGAATAGAATGAGGAGTATACTGGGATTAGAATGGGGAAGAATTGGGGTTATACTGGAAATAGAATATGGGGATACTGGAGAGATACTGGGGAAGAACTGGGGTTCTACTGGGAGTAGAATGGGGGGATACTGGGGGATATACTGGGGAAGAACTGGGGTTCTACTGGGGATAGAATGGGGGGATACTGGGGAAGATTCGGGGTGATACTGGGAGCTGAATGGGGAAGCACTGGGGTGATACTGGGGGTGGACTGGGGGATACTGGGAGGATATTTGGGTCTCCCCATCCCCGCTGAGGATTTGGGGGATTTTTCATCGTTCCAGCAGAGCAGAAAGATCCCAAAACACCATCGGGTCCAGAACACCCCCCCCGAACCAACCCGAACCAACCCGAACCCACCCGAACCTCCCCCCGGAACCCACCCGGGGCTGGGGAGGGGGTGGGGATGGGGAAAAAGGGGATTTAGGGGGATACTGGGAGGATACGGGGGGGAAAATGGGGTTATACTGGGGATAAATGGGGGAGATACTGGGGGAGAATGGGGAAGAATTGGGGTTATACTGGGAATAGAACGGGGAGTATACTGGGGAAGAATGGGGAAGAATACGGGGGGATACTGGGGGAGAATTGGGGTTATACTGGGAATAGAATAGGGGAGATACTGGGAATAGATTGGGAAAGAATTGGGGTTATACTGGGATTAGAATGAGGGAGATACTGGGAATAGAATGGGGGTTATACTGGGAGGATACTGGGGAAGAATTGGGGTTATACTGGGGATAGAATGGGGGAGATACTGGGGGACAACCAGGGGGATACTGGGAATAGAATGGGGAAGAATCGGGGGGGATACTGGGGGAGAACTGGGGTTATACTGGGAAGAGAATGGGGAAGAATTGGGGTTATACTGGGAATAGAATGAGGGAGATACTGGGAATAGAATGAGGGAGATACTGGGAATAGAATGGGGGTAAACTGGGAGGATGCTGGGGATAGAATGGGGGGTATACTGGGAGGACAATGGGGGAGAACTGGGGTTATACTGGGAATAGAATGGGGAGGATACTGGGGAGATACTGGGGAGATACTGGGGAGGAATCTGGGTTATACTGCGGATAGAATGGGGGGGATACTGGGCGACAACTGGGGTTATACTGGGGAGATACTGGGGATATACTGGGAATAGAATGGGGGTTATACTGGGGAAGAATGGGGAAGAATACGGGGAGATACTGGGGGAGAACTGGGGTTATACTGGGGATAGAATGGGGGAGATACTGGGGATGGAATTGGGGTGAACTGGAGGGATACTGGGAGGATACTGGGGAAAAATTCGGGGTATACTGGGAATAGAATGGGGGAGATACTGGGAGTAGAGTGGGGGTTATACTGGGAAGAGAATGGGGAAAACCTGGGGTTATACTGGGAGGATACTGGGGAAGAACTGGGGGTGATACTGGGAATGGAATGGCGGGAATTGGGGGGGGGGGGGGAACTGGGAATAACTGGGGGGATACTGGGAATAGAAGGGAGGGACCCCCCCCCTCTTACTCCCCCTTTAGTCCCAGCCCTCCAGTTTGGGGGAAATTCTGGGGATTTTGGGGACCGATTTGGGGGATCCCGGGATCCCCAACCCCCCCTTTTACCCCATTTCCCCCTTTTCCCCCTTCACTCCCACCCCTCATCCTTGGGGGGATTTTCAGGGTCATTTTGGGGGGATTTTTGGGATCGGGGGGGGTCTCGGGGGGGTCCCTGGATACCCCCCCCCTTTTTTCCCCCTTTTTCCCCCTTTTTCCCCCTTTTCCCCCCTTTTTTCCCTCTTTTTTCCCCCTTTTCCCCCTTTTTCCCCTTTTCCCCCACCTCTCGTCCTTGGGGGGAATTTTCGGGCTCGGGATCATTTTGGGGACGATTTTTGGGATCAGAGGGGCCTTGGGGGGGGGGGTCCCAGGATGGGGGGGGGGTGTGACTGGGGGGGTCCCTGGATACTCCCCCGCCTTCTTCCCCCTTTCCCCCACCCCTCGAACTGGGGGGGATTTGGGGGATCGGGATCGGTTTTGGGGGGATTTGGGGGATCGGGGGGGGGATTGGGGGGGTTCCCTCGATCGGGGGTGTTTTGGGGGGTCTCCGGGATACTCCCCCTCTTTTTTTTCTCGCCCCCCCCCCCGATCGAATCCCGCGCCCGCCGCCTCTGGTTTCAAATTTGATCAGCGCTGAACTTTATTTTCCGACTTTCAGGAAAATTATTGCCATCGATCCGCGGGGGCCGCCACGCCGCTACTTAAACCCCGCCACGGAGGCGACGCCGACGCCCCCCGCATCCCCTCCGATCCCGCATCCCCTTCCTCCGATCCCGCATCCCCCCCGGACCCGCATCCCCTCTGCTCCCGCATCCCCGCGTCCCCTCATCCCTCCCAACCCCCGCATCCCGCATCCCCCCGTTTCCTGCATCCCGCATCCCAACCCCTCGTCCCGCATCCCCCCAACCCCGCATCCCTCCTTCCCTGCATCCCGACCCCACATCCCCGCATCCTTCTCCCTGCAGCCCGCATCCCCCATCCCGCATCCCACATCCCCGCATCTCCCCATCCCGCATCCTCCCCTCCCATATCCCTCTATCCCGCATCCCCCCAACCCCGCATCCCTCCTTTCCTGCATCCCGACCCCCCATCCCTCATCCCCCCCTCCCGCATCCCCCATCCCATATCCCTCTATCCCGCATCCCCACATCCCCCCATCCCACATCCCCGCATCCCCCATCCCTCCTTCCCCGCATCCCTCTCCCTGCATCCCGCATCCCTCCGACCCCGCATCCCTCCCCTCAACTCCCGCACCCCCTCCCCTCCTCCTCCAGCCCCCCGACCCTTTTTTTTTTTTTCCCCACTCCCCCCGCCCCTCCCCCTCCCTCCCTCCCTCTTCCCCCTCTCCCTTCCCGCTTCCCACTGCCCTTTCCTCTCCTCTTCCTCTTCCTTCCCTCCTTCCTCCTCCTCCTCCTTCCCTCTCTCCTCTGACCCACTCCGACACCTCGGACCCCCCCCTCATCCCGGACACCCCCCCCCCCCCCTTCCATCCCCGATCCCGATTTTGTCCATCCTCAGACCCCGGACCCTTCAGCCCCCATCCCGACGATCCCGGATCCCCCTCCAGCCCCTTCCTCTCCAGCCCCCCCTCTCCCCTCCGACCCCAGACCCTCCATTCCATTCCCGATCCCACCGATCCCATCTCCCACCCATCCCGGACCCTCCAGCCCTGCCGACCCCAGACTCTTCATCCCCCATCCCGACGATCCCGGATCCCCCCCCCCGACCCCAGACCCTTCATTCCCGATCCCTCCCTCCCCCATCCCGACGATCCCTGGTCCCCCCCCCCCCAGACCCTTCCTCTCCATCCCCCCGGACCCCAGACCCTCCATTCCCGATCCCTCCATTCCCGATCCCGCCGACCCCGGACCCTCCATCCCTGCCGACCCCAGACTCTCCATCCTCCATCCCGACGATCCCGGATCCCCCCCGACCCCAGACCCTTCCCCTCCATTCCCCCTCCCCCCCCGACCCAGACCCTCCATTCCCGATCCCTCCATCCCTCATCCCGACGATCCCGGATCCCCCCCGACCCCAGACCCTTCCCCTCCATCCCCGCCGACCCCGATCCCTCCATTCCCGATCCCTCCGATCCCATCTCCCCCCGACCCCTCTCCCTCCATCCCGGCTCCGTCCCACTCCGATCCCGACGATCCCAGACGCCTCCATCCCTCTTCCTTCCCTTCCCGGATCCTTCCCGGACTCCTCCGCTCCTCTCCGTCCCTCATCCCGCATCCTTCTCCCTCCATTCCCGCATCCCGGACCCTCCATCTCCTCCGATCCCTCCGAACCCGCTCCCCGCATCCCGGTTCCGTCCCCGCCGTCCCGGTACCATCCCAGTTCCGTCTCCCTTAACCCCATCCCCGTCCTCCCGGTACCATCCCGGTTCCGTCTCCCTTAACCCCATCCCCATCCTCCCGGTACCATCCCGGTTCCGTCCCCCTTAACACCATTCCCGTCCTTCCGGTACCATCCCGGTTCCGTCTCCGCTCTCCCGGTACCGTTCCTCTTTCGTCCCCGCCGTCCCTCTTCCTTCTCCGTCCTCCCGGTACCATCCCGGTTCCGTTTCCCGGTACCATCCCCGCCGTTCTGCTTCCATCTCCCTAAACCCGGTTCCGTCCCGGTACCATCCCGGTACCGAATCCGCTTCCACGGATACCACCGACCTTCTCTAAGCTGCTTCGGAACCAACCCCCAAACCCCCGACCCGCAACCTTGCGGGACCGAACCTCGACCCTCAACCCTCCGGAACCGAACCCGACCCGGAACCTTCCGGGACCGCTTCTCCTCCTCCCGATGCGGGGCCGCCCCGCGGTGAGTTCCGAAGTTGGGTTCAATTTTTTTTTGTTGTTTTTTTGGGTTTTTTTGTTCCTCGACGGTTCGGACCCGTCCCGCTTCTCTTCCGAACCCCCCCAAAACCACCCGAACCTTTCCTCCTCGTCTCTCTACGTCTCCCCCCCCCCCGCTTTTTACAGCCCGGGGGGGCTTCCCCCGAACCTCCCCCTCCCCGCATTTTCACCGCCCCCCCCCTCGCAACCCCCCCCGGGCCCCGCTCCCGGCTCCGGTCCGGATCGAACTTTCTGGCAAGAGGGAAATAGCGAAATCGATCGCGCCGGAGATTAAGAGACAACTGCGAGAATCCATCAGCGCCCGCGGCCCCGCAAAAGCCCCGGAGACCCCCGCAGCCTCCGGCCCCGCACATCCCCGGAGCCCCCAGACCCCCCCGTAGCATCCCCGCAACCCCTCGGAACCCCCCAGACCCCCAGAGACCCCCGAAACCCCCTTAGACACCCCCCCATCCCCCCCCTCCCCATAGCATCCCCGCAACCCCCCGTAGCATCCCCGCAGTCCCTCGGAGCCCCGGAGACCCTCGGGGACCCCCCCGGAGACCCCCGCAGCTCTCCGCACACCTCCGGAGCCCCTAGACCCCCCCGTAGCATCCTCGCAACCCCCCGCAGCCCCGGAGACCCCCAGAGACCCCCGCAAAACCCCCAGAGACCCCCGCAGCCTCCGGCCCCGCACATCCCCGGAGCCCCCAGACCCCCCCGTAGCATCCCCGCAACCCCCCGGAGTCCCTCGGACCCCCAGAGACCCCCGCAGCCCCCCGTAGACAAATCCCTGCCCCCCCATAGCATCCCCACAACCCCCCGGAACCTCCGGAGCCCCGCAGACCCCCCCACCCCCAGACCCCCGGAGACCCCCGCAGCCTCCGGCCCCGCACATCCCCAGACCCTCCAGACCCCCTGACTCCCCCCCCCACCGTAGCATCCCCGCAGCCCCCGGAACCCCAGAGTCTCCCGCACACCCCCGCAGACCCCCGGAGCCGCACAGACCCCCCCATAGCATCCCCGGAACCCCCCAGACCCCCGCAGACACCCCCAAAGACCCCTGCAGACCCCGGCCCCGCACACCCCTCGAGACCCCCGGAGCCCCACAGACCCTCAGGGACCCCCCCCCCCCCGTAGCATCCCCGCAACCCCCCGGAGCCCCGCAGACCCCCACAGACCCCCCCGAAAGCATTCCCGCAGACCCCCGCACACCCCCGGGGCCCCACAGACCCCCGCAGATCCCCGGAAACCCTTAGGGCCCCCCCCAGAGCATCCCCGCAGCCTCCGGAGACCCCCGCAGACCCCCCCAGAGCATCCCCGCAGCCCCCTTGTCCTCCAGAGACCCCCGCAGACCCCCGGAGATCCCCTGCAGACCCCCCCAGAGCATCCCCGCAGACCCCCGCAGACCCCCGGAACCCCGCAGACCCCTGCAGCCCCCCAGAAACCCCCTCTAGATCCCTTATAGCCCCCCCCATAGGCCCCCTATAGAACACCCCCCCCCATAGAGCCCCCATAATGGCCCTATAGACCCCCTATAGATCCTCTATAGCCCCCCCACCCTTATAGATCCCCCAGTCCTATAGATCCCCTATAGACCCCCCCCCCATGGCCCTATACACACCCTATAGACCCCCTATAGATTCTCTATAGACCCCCCCGTCCTATAGAACCCCTATAGACCCCCCCAATGGCCCTATAGACCCCCCTCCCCTATAGATCCTCTATAGCCCCCCCTCCTCTATAGCCCCCCCTATGGCCCTATAGACCTCCTATAGATTCCCTATAGCCCCCCCACCCCTATAGACCCCCTGGTCCTATAGAACCCCTATAGACCCCCCCCCTGGTCCTATAGACCCCCTATAGAGCCCCCCCCCAGACCCCCTATAGACCCCCCCTGTATAGGTGGGGGAGGGGTTTTGCACGATGGGTGCAGAATTTGCGGGGGGGGGAGGCCCCAAAATGTGGCGATTTCACCCCAAAACTCCTTGGGGGAGGCCCCAGAAACGGGTTGGGGGGGGGGGGGCCGTGCACACGCGTGTGAGGCGGGGCGGGCACGTGAGGGGCGGGCTCGCACGTGGGCTCTGCACGTGTGACACGTGGGCTCCGTGGGCTCCTTGCACGTGGGCTCCTCGTGTTTCACACGTGTCCTCCTCGCACTTTTACACGTGATCCTCGTGTTTCACACGTGTGCCCCTTGCACGTGTGCCCCGTGTGCCCCTCACATGCCCTTGCACGTGTGCCCCCGTTCACCTTTCCATGTGTGCCCCTTGCACCATTACACGTGGGCTCTGCGTGTGTGACACGTGGGCTCCGTGTGCCCTTGCACGTGGGCTCCTTGCACCTTCACACGTGTGCTCCTCGTGTTTCACACCTGTGCCCCGTGTGCATTTTTACACGTCAGCTCCTTGCACCATTACACACGGGCTCCCTTGCACGTGGGCTCCTTGCACGTGTGCCCCTCGTCTTGCACACGTGTCCCCCTCGTGTCCCCTTCCCCCCCCATTTGGGTTTGGACTCGATCCGGACTCGATCCGGATTCACCCCCCCCCCCCTTTTGCCCCTGATTTGGGTCTTTTTCCCGCGGTTTTGGGTCGGTTCTGGGTGGGTTCGGGTCGGTTTGGGGCTTTTGGGTCGGTTCGGGGTATTTTGAGCTTTATTCCCTTTTTTTTTCTGGTTCTGGTGGTTTGGGTCGGTTCTGGTGCTTTAGGCTGGTTCTGCTGTTTGGGTTATTTTGTGTCTATTCGGGAATTCGGGTCGGTTCTGGTATTTCGGGTCCATTCTGTCGTTTTGGGTCGGTTCCGCTATTTGGGTTTATTTTGAGTCTATTTGGGTCCATTCTGGTGGTTTGGGTCGGTTCTGGTGGTTTGGGTCCATTCTGCTCTTTGACTCGGTTCTGATTTTTGCTTTAATCCGGATTTGGACTGAATTTTGGGTCCATTTGCCCCTGTTCTGCAATTTTGCTTTTCTTTTGGTTTGGGTTTTTTTGGGGGGGGTTTACTCCGGATTTGGGGTTTATTTTGGGTCGATTTGGGTCGGTTCTGGTGTTTTGGGTCGGTTCTGGTGTTTTGGGTCGGTTCTGTTGTTTGGGTTTTATTCCGGATTTGGGGGATTTGGGGTTTACTTGGGGTTTATTCCGACATTTTGGGTCTTTTTGGGTTTTTTTCCAGGGATTTGGGTTTATTCTGGTATTGGGATTATTCCGATATTTTGGGTTTATTCTGATATTTGGGATTTATTCAGAAATTTGGGTTTTTTTCCTGCTCTTTGGAGTTTTCCTCGATTTTTTGGGGTCTCTTCCCTCCCTATTTCCTCTTTATCCCTTTTCCCCCTTTTCCCCTTTTCCCCCATTTCCATTTCCCCCCTTTCCCCTATTCCTCTTTATCCCTTCCCCCCCATTCCCTCCTTTTCCCCATTATTCCCTTTTTCCCTTTTTCCCTCTTTTTCCCCCTTATTCCCCCTTTTCCCTCCCATCCCCCCTTTCCCCCCTATTCCCCCTTTTTACCCATTATTCCCTTTTTTCCCCCTATTCCCCTTTCCCCCCCCATTTCCCCTTATTTCCCCTTTTCCCCCATTATTCCCTTTTCCCCCATTTCCCTTTTTTCCACCTTTTATCCCCATTATTCCCTCCGCCCCCTTTCCTCCCCTACTGCCTCCCTATTCCCCCTTTTTTCCCCCCATTATTCCTTATCCCCCCTTTTCCCCCCTTTTCCCCCCTTTTCCCCATTATTCCCTTTTCCCCCTTTTTCCCCCTATTCCCCCTTTTTGCCCATTATTCCCTTTTTTCCCCCATTCCCCTTTCCCCCCCCATTCCCCCTTATTCCCCCTTTTTCCCATTATTCCCTTTTCCCCCTTTTTCCCCCCTTTTATTTCCCTTCCCCCCTTTTCCCCTTTTTCCCCCATTATTCCCTTTCCCCCCTTTTTTCCCCCATTTCCCCTTTTTCCCCCTTTTCCCCCATTATTCCCTTTTCCCCCTTTCCCCCCCATTCCCCTTTTTCCCCCCTATTCCCCCTTATTCCCCCTTTTCCCCCATTATTCCCTTTTCCCCCATTTCCCTTTTTTCCACCTTTTATCCCCATTATTCCCTCCACCCCCTTTCCTCCCCTATTGCCTCCCTATTCCCTTTTTTTCCCCCATTATTCCTTTTCCCCCCTTTTCCCCATTATTCCCTTTTCCCCCTTTTTCCCCCTATTCCCCCTTTTTGCCCATTATTCCCTTTTTTCCCCCTATTCCCCCTTTCCCCCCCATTCCCCTTTTCCCCCATTTCCCCCCCTTTCTTTTCCCTTCCCCCCCTTTCCCCCCTTTTCCCATTATTCCCTTTCCCCCCATTTCCCTTTTTTCCACCTTTTTTCCCCATTATTCCCTCCGCCCCCTTTCCTCCCCTATTGCCTCCCTATTCCCCTTTTTTTCCCCCATTATTCCTTATCCCCCCTTTTCCCCCCTTTTCCCCCCATTCCCCTTTTCCCCCCCATTCCCCCTTTTCCCCCCTTTTCCCCATTATTCCCTTTTCCCCCTTTTTCCCCCCTTTTATTTCCCTTCCCCCCCTTTTTCCCCCTTTTCCCCCATTATTCCCTTTTCCCCCATTTCCCTTTTTTCCACCTTTTATCCCCATTATTCCCTCCGCCCCCTTTCCTCCCCCTATTGCCTCCCTATTATTCCCATTATTCCTTTTCCCCCCTTTTCCCCATTATTCCCTATTCCCCCTTTTTTCCCCGTTATTCCCTTTCCCCCCCATTTCCCATTTTCCCCCTTTTCCCCCATCCCTTTATTTTTCCCCCATTTCCCTTTTTCCCCCTATTCCCCCTTTTCCCCATCCTCCCGATTTTTCCCCCTTTTTCCCCTTTTCCCCCATCCCTTTATTTTCCCCCATATCCCTTTTTCCCCCTTATTCCCTTTTTTCCCCCATTTCCCATTTTTCCCCCTTTCCCCCTCTTCCCCCCCCCCCTTTTTCCCCTCCCATCCTTTTTTTTTTTTTTATTTTTTTCCCCCCCATCCCCATTTTTTTCCCTTCGCCCCCTTTGCCCTTGGATCCCCCCCCATCCCCCCCCCATTCCCCAAATCCCCCCCGGGATTTCCCCCCCCTCTCACGAGCCAAATCCTTAAATAAAAATTGGCGTCAGGACTAAAGTGGCTCCAAATGAAGAAATATGGAGCGGAGCCGACGGGGAGGGGGGGGGAAAAGGGGGGGGGTCGGGAATAATGGGGGGGGGGGGGTCCTGGGGGGGGTTGCGAGGTCCGGGAAGGGTCCGGGAGGGTCCTTGGGTAAAAGTCAGGGGGGGTTCTGGGGGGGTTCGGGGGGTTTTGGGGGATTTTAGGGGGGGTCGTGAAGTTCGGGGGAGGGTTTGGGGGTTTCGGGGGGGTCCAGGAGGGTCCTTGGGTAAAAGCCAAGGGGGGTTCTGGGGGGGTTTCAGGGGTCCGGGGGGTTTGGGGGAGTTTTGGGGGAGTCCTGGGGGGTCTGGGGGGTTCGGGAGGGTCCGGGAGGGTCCTTGGGTTGAAGTCAGGGGGGGTTTCAGGGGTCCGGGGGGGTTTGGGGGTTGAGTCTGGGGTTGGGGTTGGGGGGGGGTTGGGGTGGGGTTTGGGTTGGGTGGGGTTTGGGTTTGGGTTGGGTTGGGGTTGGGGTGGGGTTTGGGTGGGGGGGTTCTGGTGGGGTTTCAGGGGTTTGGGGGGGTTTGGGGGGAGTCCTGGGGGGTCTGGGGGGTTCGAGAGGGTCCGGGAGGGTCCTTGGGTAGAAGTCAGGGGGGGTTCTGCGGGGGTTTCAGGGGTCCGGGGGGGTTTGGGGGGTTTTGGGGGAGTCCTGGGGGCTCTGCGGGGCTTCGGGGGGGGTCCAGGAGGGTCCTTGGGTAGAAGTCAGGGGGGGTTTTGGGGGGGTTTCAGGGGTTCGGGGGGGTTTGGGGGAGTTTTGGGGGAGTCCTGGGGGGTCTGGGGGGTTCGGGAGGATCCGGGAGGGTCCTTGGGTAGAAGTCAGGGGGGGTTCTGGGGGGGTTTCAGGGGTTCGGGAGGGGTTCGGGGGGTTTTGGGGGGGTTTTGGGAGGGGGGTCTGGGGGGTGTCTTGGGGGACCGGGAGGGTCCCTGGGAAGGGATCTTGGGGGTTTTCGGGGGGGGTTTTGGGGGTCCTGGGGGAGTTGCGAGGTCTGGGAAGGGTTCGGGAGGGTCCTTGGGTAAAAGTCAGGGGGAGTTCTGGGGGTTCGGGGGGGTTTTGGGGTTTCGGAGGGGTCCGGAATGGTCCTTAGAAAGGGGTTTGGGGTTTTTTGGGGGGGTTCGGGGGGTTTTGGGGGTTCTGGGGGGGTTTTGGGGTCCTGGGGGTCCAGAATGGTGTCTGGGAAGGGGTCTGGGGGGGGGGGTTGGGGGATTTTGGGGGTCCTGGGTGGGTTCTGGGGGTTCGGGAGGGTCCGGGAGAGCCCTTGGGTAGAAGTCAGGGGGGGGTTTGGAGGGGGTTCGAGGGGTTTTGGGGGTCTTTGGGTGTGGGTCTGGGGGTTCGTGAAATTCGGGGGGGTTCTGTGGGTTCGGGGGGGTCCGGGACGGTCCTTAGGTAAGAGTCAGGCTTGGGTTTGGGGGGTTTTGGGGAGGTTCGGGGGCGTCTGGGGGGGTCTTGGGGGTCCGGGAGGGTCCCTGGGAAGGGGTTTTGGGGGGGCTCGGGGGGGGGTTTGGGGTCCTGGGGGGGTCCGGAATGGTCCCTGGAAAGGAATCTTGGGGGGTTTTGGGGGGTCTTGGGGGTCCTGGGGGGGTTCTGGGGGTTCGGGAGGGTCCGGGAGGGTCCTTGGGTAAAAGTCAGGGGGTTCTGGGGGGGTCCTGAAATTCGGGGGGGGGGGGGTTGAGGGGTTCGGGGACCGGGATGGTCTCTGGGAAGGGGTCTGGGGGGGTTCTGGGGGCCTAGGGTCTTGGGGGTCCGGAGGCTCCTTGGGTAGAAGTCGGGGGGGGATTTGGGGGGGGTTTGGAGGTCCTGGGGGGGTCTTGGGGGTCCTGGGGGGGTTCTGGGGCTTCGGGGGGGTCCGGAATGGTCCCTGGAAAGGGGTCTGGGGAGGTTTTGGGGGGGTCCTGAAGTTCGGGGAGGGGGTTCGGGGGTTCTGGGGGGTCCGGGAGGGTCCTTGGGTAAAAGTCAGGGGGGGGGTTGGGGGAGTTCTGGGGGTTCGGGGGGTTTTGGGGGTCCTGGGGGGGGTTTGGGGTTCGGGCAGGGGTCCTGAAGTTCGGGGGAGGTTCGGGGGGGTCCGGAATGGTCCCTGGGCGGAGGTTTTGGGCTTTTTTGGGGGGGTTTGGGGGCTTTTGGGGGGGTCCCGTCCCCCGCCTTCCCCCCCCTCCCCTTCTCCTCCCCCTCCTCCTCGCCTCGCGCCTCATTAACCACCCCGCTAATTGGGTAATTACGGCAGGGACCGCCCCTCCCCCCCTTCCCCCATTCCCCCCCTTATTTCCCCCCCCCCGCCCCCCCCCCGTCTTTCTCCCCACACGAATTCCCGCGGGACCCTTTGGATCTCAAACACCCCCCGGACACGCGTGGATCCGGATCCGACCCCGCGGCGCCGAAGCTTTGATCTGAGACCCCCCCCCCCAAATGCCTCCCCCCTCCCCCCCTTAAAGCGCCCCCGGGACCCCCCCTCCCCTCCCCCTTTTCTTTTCCTCAGCTCCGGCACCGGAACCGAACCGGGGGGGGGGGACACGACAGAAGGGACCCTATAGAGGGGGGGGGGTCCCTATAGATGTGTTGAGTCCCCCCCCCATATATCTGGGGGTTTGGGGCCCCCCCCCTCATCCCTCATAGACGATCTATAGGGCCCCCTCCACATCCTATGCGCGATCTATAGGACCCCCCATATGTTGTAATGGATCTATAGGACCCCCCAATCCTTTATACACGATCTATAGGGCCCCCCCTTACACACTAGTTATAGGCCCCCCCCCCATCCTATACAAGATCTATAGGGCCCCCATAAGCGATCCATAGGGCCCCCCCTATTTTATACACGATCTATAGGCCCCCCCCCTTATAGACCATCTATAGCCCCCCCCCCATCCTATACACGATCTATAGGGCCCCCCATAAGCGATCCATAGGGCCCCCCCTATTTTATACACGATCTATAGGCCCCCCCATTTTATACACGACTATAGGGCCCTCCCCCCTTATAGACCATCTATAGCCCCCCCCATCCTATACAGATCTATAGGGCCCCCATAAGCTATCCATGGGCCCCCCCTATTTTATACACGATCTATAGGGCCCCCCCCCCTTATAGACCATCTATAGCCCCCCCCCCATCCTATACAAGATCTATAGGGCCCCCCATAAGCGATCCATAGGGCCCCCCCTATTTTATACACGATCTATAGGCCCCCCCATTTTATACACGACCTATAGGGCCCCCCCATTTTATAAGCAATCTATAGCCCCCCCCCCCTTATAGACCATCTATAGCCCCCCCCATCCTATACACGATCTATAGGGCTCCCCATAAGCGATCCATGGGGGCCCCCCTATTTTATACACGATCTATAGGCCCCCCCATTTTATAAACGATCTATAGGGCCCCCCCCTTATAGACCATCTATAGCCCCCCCCCCATCCTATACAAGATCTATAGGGCCCCCCATAAGCGATCCATAGGGCCTCCCTATTTTATACACGATCTATAGGCCCCCCCATTTTATACACGACCTATAGGGCCCCCCCATTTTATAAACAATCTATAGCCCCCCCCCCTTATAGACCATCTATAGCCCCCCCCCAATCCTATACACGATCTATAGGGCCCCCCATAAGCGATCCATAGGGCCTCCCTATTTTATACACGATCTATAGGGCCCCCCCCTTATAGACCATCTATAGCCCCCCCCCCCTCCCCTATTTTATACACGATCTATAGGCCCCCCCTATTTTATACACGACCTATAGGGCTCCCCCATTTTATAGACCATCTATAGACCCCCCCATCCTATACACGATCTATAGGGCCCTCCATAAGCGATCTATAGGGGGCTCCCTATACACGATCTATAGGGGCTCCCCCCGCCATATTTCCCCTCCCCAATGTATGTTTGGGGGGGCTCCTCCCCCCTCCCCAATCCATACCCCCCCCCTCCCCTATACATTTCTTTTTCCCTTTTTTATTTTCTTTCTTCCAATCCGGATCAAAGCGGTTCCGGGATCGATCGAAACTTTGGGGTTTTGGGGGGGGGTCCAAGGTTTGTTTTTTTTTTTTGGGGGGGGGGCGGTGTCCGTGTCCTCGCGCCCATCGCCGCGGGTCATGAAACAACGAGGGCGCTAATTGGGGGTAATGAATAATTAATTAGGGGGGGGGAGGGGGGGGACTGAGCCGTGGGAAAGGTCGGGGGGGGGGGGAAGGAGGGGGGAACAGAGGGCAACCCCCCCCACACTCCCCCTATATAATTCCCCCCTCCCCCTATACCATTCCCCCCCCTTTTTAATTAATTCCCCCCCTATATCATTAATTCCCCCTCCCCATAGAATAATTTCCCTCCCCCTATAGAATAATCCCCCCCCCCTTATAGGGGGGGATGTATGGCGGGATGTATAGGGCCCCCCCATCCTTTATACACGATCTATAGGCCCCCCCTGTATCTTATAAAGGATCTATAGGGCCCCCCCATATCCTATACATGATCTATAAGGGACCCCCATATGTTACAACCGATCTATAGGGCCCCCCATATCTTATAAAGGATCTATAGGGCCCCCCCATACCCTATACATGATCTATAAGGGCCCCCCCATATGTTACAACCGATCTATAGGGCCCCCCATATCTTATAAAGGATCTATAGGGCCCCCCCATATCCTATACATGATCTATAAGGGACCCCCATATGTTACAACCCATCTATAGGGCCCCCCCTTAAACGATCTATAGGGCCCCCCTGTATCTTATAAAGGATCTATAGGGCCCCCCCATACCCTATACATGATCTATAATGGCCCCCCCATATGTTACAACCCATCTATAGGGCCCCCCGTAAACGATCTATAGGGCCCCCCATATCTTATAAAGGATCTATAGGGCCCCCCCATACCCTATACATGATCTATAACGGCCCCCCCATATGTTACAACCCATCTATAGGGCCCCCCATATCTTATAAAGGATCTATAGGGCCCCCCCCTATCCTATACATGACCTATAAGGGCCCCCCCATATGTTACAACCGATCTATAGGGCCCCCCATAAACGATCTATAGGGCCCCCCATATCTTATAAAGGATCTATAGGGCCCCCCCATATTCTATACACGATCTATAGGACCCCCACCTATAGGGGATGTATGGGGGGGGACGTATAGGGAGGGATGTGTAGGGCGGGGGGGTTCTATAGGGGCTCTATAGGGATTTTATGGGGTTGGGGGGGGGTTCCGTGTGTATATAGGGGGGGAGGGGGATCTAGGGGGGGTCTGTGTGTATATAGGGGGAGGGGGAGGGGATGTATAGGGAGGGCCGGGGGCTTCCCAATTCCCGGAGCTCCTCGTTAGCGCCGGAGTTGAAAGGGAAAAAAAAAAGGGAAAAAAAGGGAAAAAAAAAACCTAAGGAAGGGGCCGAAGGGCAGAGGAGAGAAAAGGGGGGGGGGGATGGGGAGGAGGGGAAGGCTCAAACCTCCCCAAAACCCCCCAAATCCCATCCCGAAACACCCCAAATCCCACCCCCAACCCCCAAAAACCTCCCCGGACCCCCCCGAACCCCCCCGAGCCCCCCCAAATCCACCCCAACCCCTCCCAAAAAACCTCCCCGAACCCCAAATCTCCCCCAATCCCCCACCCCAAGCTCCGATTTTACCCCAAATCCCCCCCAAATTCCCCCAAATCCCTCAAACCCCCCCCCCGGGACCCCCCAGAACCTCCCCGGAACCCCAAATCCACCCCAACCCCCCCAAAAACCTCCCCGGAACCCCAAGTTTTCATCAAATCGCCCCCAAATCCCCCCCAATTCCTCCCAAATCCCCCCCGAATTCCCAAAATCCCCCCCAAATCCCCTCCCCACCACCCCAATCCCCCCTTGGCCCCCCCTTTTTCCCCCCAGATCCCCCCCAAACCCCCCCCAGAATCTCCCCCAGGACCCCCTGACCCCCCCTTTTTCCTCCCAAATCCCCTCAGACTCCCCCAAGACCCCCTGACCCCCCCCCTTTTTTCTCCCCATATCCCCCCAGACTCCCCCAAGACCCCTTGGCCTCCCCTTTTTCCCCCCAGACCCCCAAATCCCCCAGACCCCAGGCCCCCTGACCCCCTTTTCCCCCATATCCCCTCAGACTCCCCAAGACCCCCTGACCCCCCTTTTTTCTCCCCAAATCCCCCAGACCCCCAGGACGCCTTGGGCCCCCTTTTTCCCCCAGATCCCCCAAATCCCCCAGCCCCCAGGACCCCCTAGCCCCCCTTTTTCCCCCAACCCCCTCATTTCCCCCAGGTCTGACCCCCGCCATGGATTGCAGCTGCGTCCCGGATCTGCTCCTCACCTCCCCTGTCCCCACCCTGTGGACCCCAGGTGACAATTCTTTTTGGGGGGGGGACACAGGGGACAATGGGGGACATTGTCCTGGGGACCCTGGTGGCACCAGGACCCTTGGGGGACATCATCCTGGTGGCACCAAGACCCTTGGGGACACCCATAGGACATTGCCCTGGGGACATGGGTGACACCAGGACCCTTGGGGACATCATCCTGGTGCCACCAACACCCATGGGACATCGTCCTGGGGACCTTGGTGGCACCAGGACCCTTGGGGACACCCATGGGACATTGTCCTGGGGACCCTGGTGGCACCAGGACCCTTGGGGGACATCATCCTGGTGGCACCAAGACCCTTGGGGACACCCATAGGACATTGCCCTGGGGACCCTGGTGGCACCAGGACCCTTGGGGACACCCATGGGACATTGTCCTGGGGACCCTGGTGACACCAGGACCCTTGGGGACATCATCCTGGTGCCACCAACACCCATGGGACATCGTCCTGGGGACCTTGGTGGCACCAGGACCCTTGGGGACACCCATGGGACATTGTCCTGGGGACCCTGGTGACACCAGGACCCTTGGGGACATCGTTCTGGGGACCTTGGTGGCACCTGAGCTCCATGTAGATGTTCTCCTGGTCACCTCCATGTCCTTGGGCTCCTTGGGGACATCGGGTTGGACCCCTTGGTGCCACCCAACACCCTTGGGGACCTCGTTTTGGACCCTTTGGTGTCATTGGGTTCCATGAAGACGTTCTCTTGGTGTCCCTGGGCCCCTTGGGGACCTCAGTTTGGACCCTTTGGTGCCACCCAGCACCCATGGGGACCTCAGTTGGGACATTCTGGTGCCACTGGTCCCCACGTAGAGGTCATTTTGGACCCCATCACCCCCTGGGGACCACAGTTTGGACCCTTTGGTGCCACCCAACACCCTTGGGGACCTCATTTTGGACCCTTTGGTGTCACTGGGTTCCATGTAGATGGTCTCCTGGTGTCCCCATTCTCCATGGGGACCTCAGTTTGGACCCTTTGGTCCCCTTGCTCCCCACCCAGACCTCAGTTTGGACCCCATCACCCCCTGGGGACCTCATTTTGGGCCCCCTTGGTGTCACCCAACACCCACGTGGATGTTCTCCTGGTCACCTTGATGTCCTTGGGCTCCTTGGGGACCTCAGTTTGGACCCTTTGGTGTCCTTGAAGTCCATGTACATTTTCTCCTGGTGTCCCCATTGTCCTTGGGGACCTCAGTTTGGACCCCTTGATGTCCTTGGGCTCCAGGTAGAGGTCACTTTGGACCCCTTGGTGCCACCCAGCACCCACAGGGACCTCAGTTTGGACCTCTTGGTGCCACCCAACAGCCTTGGGGACCTCGTTTTGGACCTTTTGGTCCTCCTGGTCCCCATGGGGACCTCATTTTGGACCCTTTGGTGTCATTGGGTTCCATGAAGACGTTCTCCTGGTGTCCCTGGGCTCCTTGGGGACCTCAGTTTGGACCCTTTGGTGCCACCCAGCACCCATGGGGACCTCAGTTGGGACATTCTGGTGCCACTGGTCCCCATGTAGAGGTCATTTTGGACCCCATCACCCCCTGGGGACCACAGTTTGGACCCTTTGATGCCACCCAATGCCCATGGGGACCTCATTTTGGACCCCTCAATGCTTTTGGTCCCCATGTGGAGCTCAGTTTGGACCCCTTGGTGCCACCCAACACCCTTGGGGACCTCATTTTGGACCCCTCAATGTCCTTGATCCCCATGGGAACCTCAGTTTGGACCCTTTGGTCCCCTTGCTCCCCACCCAGACCTCAGTTTGGACCCCAGCACCCCAAAGGGACCTCATTTTGGACCCCCTGGTGTCACCTGGTCCCCATTTAGAGGGCATTTTGGACCCCTTGGTGCCACCCAGCACCCTTGGGGACCTCAGTTTGGACCTCTTGGACCTCCTGGTCCCCCTGTAGATGCTGTCCTGGATCCCTTGGTGCCACCCAACACCCATGGGGACCTCAGTTTGGACCTCTCGGTGTCCTTGGGCTCCATGGAGACCTCATTTTGGACCCCTTGGTGCCACCCAACACCCACAGGGACCTCAATTTGGACCCTTTGGGGCCACTCAACACCGTTGGAGACCTCAGTTTGGACCCCTTGATGTCCTTGGGCTCCAGGTAGAGGTCACTTTGGACCCCTTGGTGCCACCCAACACCCACGTGGATGTTCTCCTGGTCACCTCCACGTCCTTGGTCCCCTTGGGGACCTCAGTTTGGACCCCATCACCCCCAAGGGACCTCATTTGGGACCCCTTGGTGTCACCCAACACCCATGTGGATGTTCTCCTGGTCACCTCGATGTCCTTGGGCTCTTTGGGGACCTCAGTTTGGACCCCTTGATGTCCTTGGGTTCCACGTAGAGGTCACTTTGGACCCCTTGGTGCCACCCAACACCCTTGGGGACCTCAGTTTGGACCTCTTGGACCTCCTGGTCCCCCTGTAGACGTTGTCCTGGATCCCTTGGTGCCACCCAACACCCATGGGGACCTCAGTTTGGACCTCTCGGTGTCCTTGGGCTCCATGGGGACCTCAGTTTGGACCCCTTGATGTCCTCCAGCTCCATGGGGACCTCATTTTGGACCCTTTGGACCTTCTGGTCCCCATGTAGAGATCATTTTGGACCCCTTGGTGCCACCCAACACCCACATGGATGTTCTCCTGGTCACCTTGACGTCCTTGGGCTCCTTGGGGACCTCAGTTTGGACCCTTTGGTGTCCTTGGGTTCCATGTAGAGGTCACTTTGGACACCTTGGTGCCACCCAACACCCACGTGGATGTTCTCCTGGTCACCTCGACATCCTTGGTCCCCTTGGGGACCTCAGTTTGGACCCCACCACCCCCATGCCCTCATTTCTGCCCCCCGGCTGCCCCAAACCCCGTTTTTTCCCCATTTTTAAACGTTCTTTTCTTTTGTTCTGTCTTTTTTTTGGCTCTGTGTCCCCGTCAGGTTTCGCCTTCCCGGACTGGGCGTACAAAGCGGAGTCGAGCCCGGGCTCCCGTCAGATCCAGCTCTGGCATTTCATCCTGGAGCTGCTGCGGGAGGAGCGGTACCGGGAGGTGATCTCCTGGCAGGGGGACTACGGGGAATTCGTCATCAAAGACCCCGAGGAGGTGGCCAGGCTCTGGGGGGTGCGGAAGTGCAAACCCCACATGAACTACGACAAACTCAGCCGGGCCCTCAGGTGGGACACGGGGACACGGAGGGACCCAAAATGGACCATATAGACCCAAAGGGACCCGTTGGGATCATAGGGACCCATTGGGACCCATAGGGACCCATTGGGATCATAGGGACCCATTGGGCTCATAGGAACCCATAGGGACCCATTGGGATCATAGGGACCCATAGGGATCCATTGGGACCCATTGGGATCCAAAGAGACTCAAAGAGACCAAAAGGACCCCTAGGAGCCATAGGGACCCATAGAGACCATAAGGACCCATTGGGACTCATTGGGACCCATTGGGATCATAGGGACCCATTGGGATCAAAGGGACCCATTGGGCTCATAGGAACCCATAGGGACCCATAGGGACCCATAAGGACCCATTGGGATCATAGGGACCCATAGGGACCCATAAGGACCCATTGGGATCATAGGGACCCACAGGGACCCAAATGGAGCCATAAGGGCCAAAGGGACCTACAGGGACCCAAAGAGACCCAAAGGGACCCATTGGGATCATAGGGGGACCCAAAGAGACCAAATGGACAATTAGGGACCCACAGGGACCCATTGGGACCCATAGGAATCTATAGGGACCCATTGGGACCCATAAGGACCCAGTGGGATCACAGGGACCCAAATGGACCCGAAGAGACCAAAGGGACCCATAGGGATCATAGGGACCCATAGAGACCCATAGGGATCTGTAGAGACCATAAGGACCCATAAGGACCCAACGGAATCCATAGAAACCGTAAGGATCCATAGGGACCCATAAGGACCAAATGGAGCCATAGGGGTCATAGGGATCCATAGGGACCATAGGGACCCATTGGGACTCACTAGACCCATAGGAACCCATAGAGACCCAAAGAGACCAAAGGGACCCTTAGGGACTCATTGTGATCAAAGGGACCCATAGGGACCCATAAGGACCCATTGGGATCAAAGGGACCCATAGGGATCCATAGGGACCCATAGAGACCCAAATGGAGCCATAGGGATCAAAGGAACCCATAGGGACCCGTAAGGACCCATAGAGACCATAGGGACCAAAGGGACCCATAGGGATCTGTAGAGACCATAAGGACCCATAAGGACCCAATGGAATCCATAGAAACCATAAGGATCCATAGGGACCCATAAGGACCAAAGGGAACCATAGGGGTCATAGGGATCCATAGGGACCAAAGGGACCCATTGGGACTCACTAGACCCATAGGAACCTATAGAGACCCAAAGAGACCATAGGGATTTATAGGGACCCATAGGGACCCATTGGGATCCATAGGGACCCAAAGAGATCCAGAGAGAACAGAGGGACCCAAATGGAGCCACAGGGACCATTGGGATCCATTGGAATCCATATTGACCAAAGGGACCCAAAGGGACCCATAGGGATCCATAGAGACCATAGGGACCCAAAGGGACCCATAGGGATCCATATGGACCCATAGAGACCCTAGGGATCCATAGGGACCCGAAGACTCCAAAGGGACCCATAAGGACCCAATGGAATCCATAGGTACCATAAGGATCCATGGGGACCCATAAGGACCAAATGGAGCCATAGGGGTCATAGGGATCCATAGGGACCATAGGGACCCATTGGGATCCATAGGGACCATAGGGACCCATAGAGATCCATAGGGACCCATTGGGATCCATAGGGACCTATAGACACCCATAGGGATCCATAGGGACCCATTGGGATCCATAGGGACCTATAGACACCCATAGGGATCCATAGGGACCCACTGGGATCCATAGGGACCTATAGACACCCATAGGGATCCATAGGGACCCATTGGGATCCATTGGGACCTATAGACACCCATAGGGATCCATAGGGACCCATTGGGATCCATAGGGACCTATAGACACCCATAGGGATCCATAGACACCCATAGGGATCCATAGGGACCTATAGACACCCATAGGGATCCATAGGGACCCATTGTGATCCATAGGGACCTATAGACACCCATAGGGTCCCCCCCCCTCTGCCCTCCCCCTCCTTTTTGTTTTGGACCCAGGGGTGTGGGGAAGGGATTGGGGGGGACCCAAAGGATTTGGGGTGATTTGGAGTCTTTTGTTATTAATTCTTTTGGGGGGAGGGGTTATTTGGGGGGGGGCTTCTATGTATGGGGGGTCCTTCTGTTGGTGGGGGGGTCACCCCAAAGGGGGGGGGGAACCCCCAAAACAAGGGACCCAGGAGTGCAGGGAATGGGATTATGGGGGGGGGGGTGCAAAGAATTTGGGGCAATTTGGGGCAATTTTAATTTATTCTTTTTTCTGTAAGTGGGGGGGTTCATTTTGGGGGGGGCTTTCTACTTAGAGGGGATCCTTTTTATCCCGGGGGGGTCACCCCAAAGGAGGGGGGACCCCAAAAATAAAGGGACTCAGGAGTGCAGGGAATGGGATTATGGGGGGGGGGGTGCAAAGAATTTGGGGCAATTTGGGGCAATTTTAAGCTATTTTTTTTCTGTAAGTGGGGGGTGTATTTGGGGGGGGGCTTTCTACTTAGAGAGGATCCTTTTTATCGGGGTCACCCCAAAAGGGGCCCCAAAACAAGGGACCCAGGAGTGCAGGGAATGGGATTATGGGGGGGGATGCAAAGAATTTGGGGCAATTTGGGGCAATTTTAGTTTATTTTTTTTCTGTAAGTGGGGGGTTTATTTGGGGGGGGGCTTTCTACTTAGAGGGGATCCTTTTTATCCCGGGGGGGTCACCCCAAAGGAGGGGGGACCCCCAAAAAAGGGGACCCAGGAGTGCAGGGAATGGGATTATGGGGGGGGGGGTGCAAAGAATTTGGGGCAATTTGGGGCAATTTTAGTTTATTTTTTTTCTGTAAGAGGGGGGGGCTTTCTACTTAGACGGGATCCTTTTTATCCCGGGGGGGTCACCCCAAAACAAGGACCCAGGAGTGCAGGGAATGGGATTATGGGGGATGCAAAGAATTTGGGGCAATTTGGGGCAATTTTAGTTTATTTTTTTTTCCGTAAGTGGGGGGTTTACTTGAGGGGGGGCTTTCTACTTAGAGAGGATCCTTTTTATCCCGGGGGGGTCACCCCAAAAATGAGGGGACCCCAAAAATAAAGGGACCCAGGAGTGCAGGGAATGGGATTCCAGGGGGGGGATGCAAAGAATTTGGGGCAATTTTGGGCAATTTTAAGCTATTTTTTTTCTGTAAGTGGGGGGTGTATTTGGGGGGGGGCTTTCTACTTAGAAGGGATCCTTTTTATCCCGGGGGGGTCACCCCAAAAGGGGGGGGACCCCCAAAACAAGGGACCCAGGAGTGCTTAGCAAGAGATTTCTCGAGGAGAGAACTGAAAGAATTGGGGGGGTTTTGGGGTTCTTTTTGGGGGGGGGGGAAGGGTCTCTTCGGGGGGGTCTGAACCCTCCTTTTTTTTGCCCCCCCCCCAGGTATTATTACAACAAACGGATCCTGCACAAGACAAAAGGGAAACGTTTCACCTACAAGTTCAACTTCAGCAAAGTTGTCCTTGTTAATTACCCCCTCCTGGAGGTGACGGGGGGGGCCCCCCTTTTGCTGACCCCCACCCATTTCCCGGGGGGGGGGCACCCCCCGGATTGCCCCCCCCTCACCCCCGAGGTACTCTTCATTTTTATTTTTTTTTTAATTATCATTTTTTATTTTATTCGGTTTTTTCTTGCCCCCCCCTATAATTAAAGGAAGGGGGGCTCGAAGCATTGGGGGGGGGTCCTAAAGGTTGTGGGGGGGTCTCGTAAATTGGGGGGGGTCCTAAGAAAATTGGGGGTCCCTAAAAGAAGATTGGTGAATTGCCTAGAAAAATTTGGGGGGGGGGTCCCTGTCCTGGGGGGGTCTCAAAAGTTTTGGGGAGGGATGCTAAAAATTGGGGGGGGGGTCTCAAAAATCGGGAGAGGGGTCTCCAAAAATTGGGGGGGGGGTCACTAAAAGGAGGGGGGGGTCCTAAAAATTGGGGGGTCCCTAAAAATTGGGGGGGTCCCTAAGTGGTGGCGGGGGGGTCCCTAAAAACTGGGGAGTGAAAATGCCCTGGGGGGGTCCCTAAAAATGAGGGGGGGGTTGCTAAAAATTGGGGGGGGGTCCTAAAGAGTGGGGGGGGCAATAAAAGAAGGGGGAGGTCGCTAAAAATTAGGGGGGGGGCTCAGAAATGTGGGGGGGTCCCTAAAGGTTGGGGGGGGTCGCTAAGAATTAGGGGGGGGGTCACTAAAAACTTGGGGGGGGTCTCAAAAGATTGGAAGGGTCCTAAAAGTTGGGGGGGGTCTCAAAAAATACGGGGGGGGCCTAAAAATTGGGGGGGGGATCCTAAAAATGGGGGGGGTCCTAAGAATTGGGGGGGGTCCCTAAATGGTGGCGGGGGGGTCCCTAAAAACTGAGGGGGTCCCTAAAACAGTTGAGGGGGGTCCCTAAAAACTGGGGGGGGTCAATAAAAGAAGGGGGGGGCCTAAGAATTGGGGGGGGTCCTTGTCCTGGGGGGGATCAAGAAATGGGGGGGGGGGGGGGTCCCTGTCTTGGGGGTCTCAGGATTAAGGAGGGGGCCCTAAAATTGAGGGGTCGCTAAAATTTGGGGGGGGGTCCTAAAGATTGGGGGGGTCCTAAAAATAGGGAGGGGTCTCAAAAACCTGGGGGGGGGGTCCTAAAAATTGGGGGGGGGCTGAAAATCGGGTGGGGGTCCCTAAAAATTTTTTTTTGGGGGGGGTGGTTCTGTCTTGAGGTTTTTTTTTTCTTTGGGGGGTTTCTAAGTTTTTGCCCCAGACTCTGCAGTCCTTGTTCTGTGGTCTTCGCCCCCCCGGAGGGGACCTCTCCCCACCCCCAAATCCCACCCAGAGTCGCCCCCCCCCCATTTTTGAGAGACCCCCCGAGAGTGAGAAACTGAGATTGGAGCTGCTGAGCTCGGGTGAGGGGGGGGGGAGGGGGGGGGTCCAGGGTTTGTTTGGGTTTTTTTTTTTGGGGGGGGTGTTTAAAAATTTGGGGGGGGGACCCCAAAAACTGAGGAGGGTCAATAAAAATTGAGGGGGGGGGAAACGCCCCGGGGGGGGGTCTTAAAATTTTTGGGGAGGGGTCCCTAAAAGTTTTGGGGGGGGGGGGTCTGTGTTCTGGGGGGGTCCCAAGAACTGGGGGGGGGAAGAAAGATTGCGGGGGGTCCCTAAAATGTGGAGGGGGGCCCTTCCGAATTGGGGGGGTCCCTAAAAGTTGGGGGTTGGGTCCGTGTCCTGGGGAGGTCTCAGAATTAAATGGGGGGGGGTTAAAAAAATTGGAGGGGGGGTCCCTAAAACTTGGGGGGGAGGGGGGGGGTTTGGGGGTTGATCTAATTATTTTAATTACCATTTTTTAATTCTGATTTCCCCCCCCCCACTTTTTTTTCAGGTTTTTCGGGGTACGCGAAGGCTCCGGCTCTTTTGGGGGGGGCGGGTTACGGTCGTGGGGGCCCCTGGAGACATCCTGGGGTTGGGGGTACGTCCCGGGGGTTCTCTTTACCGGGAGCAAATTGCCCCTACCCTACCCCCCCATTTTACCCCCCATTACCCCCCCCTCCCCCGCCCCCACCTCCTCCCCCCCCCCCTCCGCTCCCCGCCCCCCCCCCCATTTCGGGATCGCGATCCGGATCGGATTCGGAGCTGGAAGTGGCGGATGGGGGGGGGGGGGGAGAGGCCGGGGGGGGGGGCAGCTCCGGGGACGAAGCTTCCACCCCCCCACCCCCCCACCCCAAATCCCCCCCACCCCAAACCCTCCCCCCCCCCTTAAGCCCCCCCCTAAAAAAATTCCACCTCCCCCCCCCATAATTACAATTTTTTGGGGGGGTCCCAACCCCCACCCTGGACCCCCCGTGAATAAAATTTGGGGGGGTCCCAAAGCCCCTCCCCCCATAACTAGATTTGGGGGGGTCCCAACTTCTCCCCCCTTGAAAAACATTTTGGGGGGTGGGGGGGTGTCCCAGTGTCCCCCCCGCATTATTAACATTTGGGGGGGGGTCCCAACTCCCACTCTGGACCCCCCCTTGATGGGTCCCAACCCCCGAAAAAAACAATTAAGGGGGGACCCCAACCCCCCCCCCCCAAAAAAAAGGGGGAGGAAAGACCTCACCCCCCAAAATGGACCCCCCCCAATTTACCCCCCCCCGGAAGTGCAATATTGTCTGTGTCCCTCCCCCCGCTTGTGTCGTGGTGACCCCCGAACCCTTTCTCCCCCCCAAAAAACCCCCTGAGACCCCCAAGCCCCCCCCTCCTCACCCCCCCCCCCGTCCATATTTTCTTGAAGCAATAAAATCACTGCTGTGACTCCGTGTGGGGAAACTGAGGCACGGGAGGGGGGGGGGGAGGAATTGGGGTAAAAAATGGGGAAATTGGGGCACGGGGGATGAAGCTGAGGCCGCCAGGGGGCAGCGCAGCCCCAACTGGTTTGGGAAAACGCAAAGTGCAAAGAAAAAAAAACAAAAAAAGGTGCAAACTGGGGGGGAGGGGAGGCTGCACCCCCCCCACCTCTTCCCAACCCCCCCCAAACACATTTTGGGGGGGGGTCCTCACTGCCACGACCACCCCCTCCCCCGAATCCCCCAGAGACTCCCAGGACCACAAAGGGAACCACCTAGAGACCCCCAGGACCCCCTCCCAGGGCACCCAAAAGACCCCTGGGCCCCCCCGAGAACCCCCAAACCCCCGAGAGACCCCTGGAATCCCCCCCCCCCCCCAAACTCCCACGGGAGCCCCCCTACCCCACAGTTTTCTGGGACCCCTCACAGACCCCTCGAACCCCTCAAAGACCCTCGGGACCCCCCCAAATCCCCAGACCCCCCACCTGGGACTCCTCCCTCGGTGGGTTCAGGAAGCAGGGGGGGGGGGGGGGGGGGGGGGAAGAAAGATGCAAATTGGGGGAAGGGGCTGCACCCGCCCCCCCTCCACTTCCCAACGTCCCCCCCACATATTGGGGGGGTCCTCACTGCCACGAACACCCCCCCAGAGACACCCCCCCCCAGAGCCCCTACCTTGAAAGAGGGGGGGGCTCAGAACCCCATTTTAGGGGGGGGGCTGCATCCACCCCCCCAGAATAAAAGGGGTTTCCCTCCCCACTCCCCCCCCCATTTTTGGGGCGTCCCCACTACCCGACACCCCCCCCCCCCCATCCCTCACCTGGGAGGAGGAGGGGCTGGGACCCCCACTTGTGGGGTGGGTCCACAGGAACCAGGATCCAGAGAGCCCCCTCCATTGGAACCGGGACCCACCGGAACCGGGACCTATAGAGGCCGCCCCATTAGAATCGGGATCATTGGACTGGGATTGTCAGAACAGAGACCCATCGGAACTGCGACCCATCAGAACCGGGACCCATAGCGCCTGCTCCATGGGGACCAGGACCCGCAGGAACCGGGACCTATACACTTTCCATATCCACCTGACTCTGTTCATGGGCTGTGCTGGTCAGACTGGGAGGCAGACTGGGAGGCAGACCCAGCTGATGGTGCTCACTGCCACTGACCACCTCCCACACAAGCTCTTGGGTGCCCGTGGAGGGTGCTCAGAGGGGCCCTGCCTGATTCCAGTGCCAGGGGCTGTCTTTATTGCACAACATTCCCCATCCCTGAGGGCTCTGGACACCAAAGAAGTGACAAAGGAACCAGCCCTGAGTCCCCAAACAACTCCTGGGATCATGATGGCATCAGAGGGAGCCCACAGAGAAAGCAGCACAGCAACAATCTCTGCAGAGTCACCTCCTTGGGCAGCCTCTGGAGAGCTGAGCTGAGGAGATCCCCTGTGATGATGGAAGGGCTGCTCTGGAGGCCAGCTCTGTCCCAGCACTGCCCGTGCCCTGTCATAGAATCATAAAACTGGCTGGGTTGGAAGGGACCTCTGAGATCATCAAGTCCAACCCTTGATCCACTCCCCCCGTGGTTCCCAGCCCATGGCACTCAGTGCCACATCCAGGCTCTTTGGAAAGATCTCCAGACACGGAGAATCCACTACTTCCCTGGGCAGCCCATTCCAATGCCTGATCACCCTCTCCAGAAATTCTTTCTAATCTCCAACCTAAACCTCCCCTGGCACAACTTGAGACCCTGCCCTCTTGTCTTGCTGAGAGTTGCCTGGGAAAAGAGCCCAACCCCTGGCTCCAACCTCCTTTCAGGGAGTTGCAGAGAGTGATGAGGTCTCCCCTGAGCCTCCTCTTCTCCAGCCTCAACACCCCAGCTCCCTCAGCCCTTCCTCACAGGACTTGTGCTGGATCCCTTCACAGCCTCCTTGCTCTTCTCTGGACCTGCTCCAGCACCTCAATCTCCTTCCTGAGCTGAGGGGCCCAGAACTGGACACAGGACTCAAGCTGTGGCCTCCCCAGGGGCAGAATCCCTTCCCTGGATCTCTTGGCCACACTCTTCCTCATCCAGGATGCCATTGGGATTCTTGGCCACTCTGCTGGCTCATGGTCACCTTCCTGTCACCCCAAGCTCCCAGGTCCCTTTCTGCCACTCTGGAGCTCCCCATGGGGTTGTTGTGGCCAAAATTCAGGACCTGGCACTTGGAATGTTGAACCTCATCCCGTTGGGATCATCCCAACTCTCCAACCAGGATTCAGGGAGTTGCAGAGAATGATGAGGTCTCCCCTGAGCCTCCTCTTCTCCAGCCTCAACACCCCCAGCTCCCTCAGCCCTTCCTCACAGGAATTCTGCTGGATCCCTTCCCAGCCTTCTTGCTCTTCTCTGGACCTGCTCCAGCACCTCAATCTCCTTCCTGAGCTGAGGGGCCCAGAACTGGACACAGGACTCAAGCTGTGGCCTCACCAGGGCTGAGCACAGGAGCAGAATCCCTTCCCTGGACCTGCTGGCCACGCTGTTCCTGAGCCAGCCCAGGATGCCATTGGCCTTCTTGGCCACCTGGGCACACTGCTGGCTCCTGTTCAGCTTCCTGGCAATCCAAACTCCCAGCTCCCTCTGGCTGCTCTCCAGCCACTCTGTGCCCAGCCTGGAGCTCCCCATGGGGTTGTTGTGGCCAAAGTGCAGGACCCGGCACTTGGCCGTGTGAAACCTCATCCCGCTGGAATCAGCCCAACTCTCCAGTCTGTTCAGGTCCCTCTGCAGGGACCTCTGTCCCTGCCTGCGGGCACAGGACTGTCACACCGCAGGGCTGTGACCAAGCTGCCAGAGCACTCAGGCCTTACCCAAGGGTGCAGAAGGAGACTGTGGAGCTGGAAAGGGGACAGCTCGGAAAAGATCAAGCGCTGGTGCTCCCGGGCAGTGCCCTTGTGCCAGGACTCTTTCCCCTTCACCTCTGCACACAGGCACTGCCCTGCAGCTCCAGAGAGGGTCTCAAAGGAAGGGCCTCAGGCAAAGGAGTCACTGGAAGGTTCTTTATTGTGTTTAAAAACACAGAGAACACATCTCCTCTTGAAGGTCTGCTGCTCAATGGAAATCTGCTGTTCATGGAGAGACCCATATTGAGAAAACAATGACGTTGCTGGTTAGTCAAAATTTCAAAGTGAAAACAAAACCAAAAATAACCAATATCTACAACAAAGCTCGATAAAAACGCATTGAAGCTTTGATTTCTCCAGTTTCCTCCCTGCAGTTTCACATCTTTTCATGCCCCCTGAGTGGCCAGCCCCTTCTCCCAAAGGCCATAAACTCTCCTTTATTTTCTGAGCTCCAGCCAAATCTTTGTTCAGCCAGGCTGGTCTTCTGCAGCATGGCTGGATCTCTGGAGTCAGGGACCCTGCTTGAGGGCCTCACCTGTGTGTGGAGAGACCCAGGGTCTCCTCTGCATGCTCCCTTCCCCTGTGAGGCTCCCAGCATCCCCGATCCCTTCACAGGGCTCCACAGATGGAGCTGGACAGGCTGGATCCACGGGCTGAGGCCAAAGGTAGTATTAGAGGGACCTGGGAGTGTTGACATTGAGGAACTGGAGTGTGTCCAGAGAAGGACAAGAGAGCTGGGGAAGGGTCTGGAGCAAAAGTCTTCTGAGGAGAGGCTGCAGGTCCTGGGGTGTTGAACCTGGATTCAAGGAGGTTGTGGGGAGGCCTCCTTGCTCTCTACAGCTCCCAGAGAGGAGGTTGGAGCCAGGTGGGGCACGGTCTCTTCTTCCAAGTAACCACTAGTCAGACAAGAGGTCTTATTAGACCTTGGGTTGTGTCAGGACAGGGAGAGTTTGGATAGTAGGAAAGATTTTTCACCACAAGAGTGTTAGACCCTGGAAGCTATTGCCCAGGGTAGTGGTGGAGTCACTTCCCCAGAGCTGTTTAAAAGACATGGTGCTGAGGGACATGGTTTAGTGGTGGACTTGGAAAAGTAAAATTATTTGTTTAACTTGATAATCTTACTGGCCTTTTCCTATCAAAATTTTTTTATGATTCTGCAACTCTATGATTAAGCTGAACCCAGACTGAGTTGGCTGAATTTCTGCTTCCTTGGTTGTTGGTTGTTTTTTTCCCCCTTCAACAAGTTACAAACTTCCCCTTTGAGCTGCTCAATCTCATGACTCAGTATCTTCATGTCTGAAGGCATGAAGATGCTGTGTTGGCAGTACATGAACAGTGTTCAGCTGTTGTTGATAACCAGGCTGACACCCATGGTTCTGACATCTGTCTGAAATTGTTCCTGGTGCTGTCTGTGGGTGTCCAGGGAGGAGAAATGGCAGCACCAGCATCCCCACCATCTCTCCTGAGGCTGCTTTGTTACCTGTAGCGGGAGGAGCCCTTCTTGCTCCTAGGGCTGATCCTGAGGCCTCGGGGTTTAGCCCATTCCTGGACGATGTCCTAGGGCTGTTCCTGGGGCTCCGGGATCTACCCCTTCTTGCCTGCTCCTAGAGCTCCTCGAGCTGTGGGTTTCTCCATCCTCACTGAAGAGTGAGAGCTCTCTCCATGGGTGTCAGCTGCTCTCTTCTTGGCCCCCTGCTCCTGCACATGCTCAGGAGGGAGGCCAGACATAGGTGAACCCACACCCACTCATCAATAACTCAGGGCACCTGGTCCTGTCTCACTACAGTTACCTGTCTTATAAAGAGGTGAGAGAGACAAAGAGCCCAGAGAATCACATCCAGGTGGTTTCCAGGGGAATGATGGTGAGGAAAAGAGGTCACTGCTGCCTCCTGCAGCAGCACGGACTGAGGAGTGTGCTCCTGCCTGCCTGCTGGACCCTGACAGTGGTATGTAGTGAGACAGGACCAGGTGCCCTGAGTTATTGATGAGTGGGTGTGGGTTCACCTGTGTCTGGCCTCCCTCCTGAGCATGTGCAGGAGCAGGGGGCCAATAAGAGAGCAGCTGACACCCATGGAGAGGGCTCTCACTCTTCAGTGAGGATGGAGAAGCCCACAGCTCAAGGAGCCCCAGGAGCAGGCAAGAAGGGGTAGATCCCGGAGCCCCAGGAACAGCCCTAGGACATCGTCCAGGAATGGGCTAAACCCCGAGGCCTCAGGATCAGCCCTAGGAGCAAGAAGGGGCTCTTCCCACTACAGTGGTAAACCCTTCTGGTTCCACATCTGGAATAGCTGACACAGCCAGATGCAGCTGCAAGCATCTGAGCAGCTTGGCTGGGCTGCCTGGCATGGGCTGCCTTCAGCTTGGAGAGCTGCTGCCCGTCAGAGTCACCGGGTGAGAAGGGCTCTGGCAGCTTCCAGTCAGCAAAGAGACCCTGAGCTGTGCTCTGCCTCGGATTCTCTGAAGCACTGAGATGCTGAAAAGAAGAGGCTGGATGTTTGAGGACATTCTGAAAGAAGCAGGATATGCTGGTGTGTGGATAGCCTGCATGGCATTGGCTGCTTTGAGGAAAAGCCTCCATTTAAAATAAATGTGCTTATCTCAGTGTTTTTAGAATACAGAGGTATTTCATTTCTCTGTACCTTTACTGGAATAAGTGGGCAGATTAGGAGACAACCGTGGAGAACTTTCCTAGAGAAAACCATAATTCTATGCTGGAAATGTTGCACAGCTCCTCTGTGAGACAGAGAAAACACAGGGAAAAGGCAGCAGCATCCTGGAAAAAGGCTCCAACTATGAGGAGCAAACTTCCTTGTGAATTCAGGTATTTCTCTGGAGAAACCCACCCTGTGGTTTTTCACTTGGCCAATCTGACTGCTTTTATTACATGTTTTTCTGACCTGCTGGTCTCACCGTTTATACACCAGGTTCATGAATACATCTCAGTGGGTGTTAGTGGAAGTGGGAGAGACACAGCCAGCACCTTCAGTCCTGTGGGAATCATAGAATCATAGAATTGTCCGGGTTGGAAGGGACCTCAGAGATCATCGAGTCCAACCCTTGACCCACCGGAGCAGTTGCTAGACCATGGCACTGAGTGCCACATCCAGTCTTTTTTTAAATGTCTCCAGGGACGGAGAATCTACCACCTCCCCGGGCAGTCCATTCCATAGCCTAATCACCCTCTCCGTGAAGAAATTCTTTCTAATATCTAACCTAAACCTCCCCTGGCACAACTTAAGACTGTGTCCTCTTGTCTTGTTGAAGGTCGCCTGTGAAAAGAGTCCAGTTCCCACCTCGCTACAGCCTCCTTTCAGGTAGTTGTAGACAGCAATGAGGTCTCCCCTGAGCCTCCTCTTCTTCAGGCTGAACAGCCCCAGCTCTCTCAGCCTCTCCTCATAGGGCCTGTGCTCGAGTCCTTCACCAGCCTGGTTGCCCTCCTTTGGACCTGTTCCAGGACCTCTACATCCTTCTTAAACTGAGGGGCCCAGAACTGGACACAGTACTCGAGGTGTGGCCTAACCAGCGCTGAGCACAGGGGAAGAATCACCTCCCTGGACCTGCTGGTGACGCTGTTTCTGATACAGGCCAGGATGCCATTGGCCTTCTTGGCCACCTGGGCACACTGCTGGCTCATGTTCAGTTTCTTGTCAATGCAGACTCCCAGGTCCCTTTCTGCCACTCTGTGCCCAGCCTGGAGCTCCCCATGGGGTTGTTGTGGCCAAAGTGCAGGACCCGGCACTTGGAATGTTGAACCTCATCCCGTTGGAATCAGCCCAACTCTCCAGTCTGTCCAGGTCCCTCTGCAGAGCCCTCCTGCCTTCGAGTTGGTCCACACTTCCTCCCAGCTTGGTGTCATCTGTGAATTTGCTGATGATGGACTCAATCCCCTCATCTAAATCATCAATAAAGATATTAAACAGAACTGGGCCCAACACTGATCCCTGGGGGACACCACTAGTGACCGGCTGCCAACTGGATCAGCCCCGTTCAGCACCACTCTCTGGGCCCGTTCCAGCAGTTCCTGACCCAGCACAGGGTGCTCCTGTCCAAGCTGTGGGCTGACAGTTTTTTCAGGAGAATGCTATGTTGGACGGTGTCAAAGGCTTTGCTGAAATCCAGATAGACCACATCCACAGCCTTCCCCTCATCCACCAGATGGGTCACCTGATCATAAAAGGAGATCAGGTTGGTCAGGCATGACCTACCATTCCTAACCCCGTGCTGGCTGGGTCTGATCCCTTGCCCATCCTGCAGGTGCTGTGTGATTGCCCCCAGGATGATCTGTTCCATGACCCTGCCAGGCACTGAGGTCAGGCTGACAGGCCTGGAGTTTCCCGGGTTCTCCTTCCGGCCCTTTTTGTGGATTGGTGTGACATTCGCCAACTTCCAATCATCTGGGATGTCCCCAGTGAGCCAGGACTGTTGGTAGATGATAGAGAGAGGCTTGGCGCCTTCCCCTTGGGAAGGGGATGTGCTTCTTGCTTGGAGCTCCAAGTGTGCCCAGCAAGGAGTTGTTACTCTCTGGAAAGGTAGGAAATGGACGGGGAAGGCTCCACGCCTCAGGCAGCAAGAGCATTGCTGTGCTTCTGCCAGGGCTGCAGGGGACTGGGAAGCATGGCAGGGTTGGGATCAGAGCAAACGGGCCCTCAGCTGGATTTGTAAACCATGGGGAATAAATGGGAGAGAGCAGGAAGTTTGGGAATGTTGAATTATTCTGGACTTATGCAGAAGTTATAGAAGACTGACCTGTTCAGAAAAACGGGTTGCTGGGGAGGGATCACCCACCTTAGAATCATAGAATCACAGAATCCTAGGGGTTGGAAGGGACCTCGAAAGATCATCTAGTCCAACCCCCCCTGCCAGAGCAGGGCCACCTAGAGTACATCGTGCAGGAACGTGTCCAGGCGGGTTTTGAATGTCTCCAGTGAAGGAGACTCCACGACCCCCCTGGGCAGCCTGTTCCAGGGCTCTGTCACCCTTACAGGAAAAAAATTCCCTCGAATATTCAACTTGAACCTCCTATGCTCCAATTTACACCCATTACCCCTTGTCCTATCACTGGTCACCACTGAGAAGAGCCTAACTCCATCTCCTTGACACTCACCCCTTACATGTTTGAAAACATTGATGAGGTCACCCCTCAGTCTCCTTTTCTCCAAACTAAAGAGACCCAGCTCCCTCAGCCTTTCCTCAGAAGGGAGATGTTCCACTCCCTTAATCATCTTAGTAGCTCTGCGCTGGACTCTTTCAAGCACTTCCCTGTCCTTCTTGAACTGAGGGGCCCAGAACTGGACACAATACTCCAGGTGCGGCCTGACCAATGCAGAATAGAGGGGGAGGAGAACCTCTCTTGACCTACTAACCACACCCTTCCTAATGCACCCCAGGATGCCATTGGCCTTCTTGGCCACAAGGGCACATTGCTGGCTCATGCTCATCCTCTTGTCTACCAGGACCCCCAGGTCTCTTTCACCTACACTGCTCTCCAGCAGGTCAGCCCCCAACCTATACTGGGACATCGGGTTGTTCTTCCCCAAATGCAAAACTCTACACTTCCCCTGGTTGAACTTCATCATGTTTCTCTCTGCCCAACTCTCCAGCCTGTCTAAGTCTCTCTGAATGGCAGCACGGCCTTCCGGTGTGTCAGCCACTCCTCCCAGCTTAGTGTCATCAGCAAACTTGCTGAGGGTACATTCTATACCCTCATCCAAGTCGTTGATGAAGATATTGAACAACACCGGTCCCACCTTTAATTCCTTTATTTTCTGTAGGACTGGAAACTACATGAAGCAGTTTGCTTGCATAAAAATGTGTTTTAGCTCCCTGAAAACTGCTGATTTAGGCATAACCTGTAGCTTCTTCTTCTTGTCAGAATGCCCCCTGGAGCACCATTGTCACCAGGTCCTTTGGCAGATAGAATTCTCTTTTTCTTTTGATGTGATAAATGGGGATTGAGGGAAAAATGAGAAGTTTGGGGGGGAAATTTGGGTTTTTGGAGGGTTAAGACGGGTTTTGGGGCAAAATTAGGCAATTTTGAGAGGAAATTGTGACAACTAGGGTGGGAATGTGGAAATCTGAGGGGAAATGGGGAAATTTGATGTAAAATTGGAGGAAAATGGGGTATTCGGGAAAATAAAGGGGAAGGGTGGAAAATAGGTGTTTTTTGGAGGGAGAAAGGAGTTTTGGGCAAAATCAGTCAATTTTGAGAGGAAATCGTGAAACTTAAAGGGGAATGTGGAAATCTGAGGAAAAATCCGTGGGAAATGGGGTTTTGGGAAAACACAGAAGAAGAACATCAGAAGAACAAGAAGAACATAAAGATGTCACCAGCAAGGGATAAGAAGAAAGTTCTGGCTGGGGTCTGGTATTGCCTTGTAACAACAGAATGAAGTCAGCAAGAACTGAGAATGGAACCATGTTGTCACCTTTCCTTTTGCTGTATAAATCCCCCAACCCTTCCCCTGAACCCTGGGAACTTTTTGACCTGTGCGAGCTGGGAGTTCCCCGGATCCGAAACCAACCACCTTTGCTGTTGAAAGGCTCAAAACTCTGTCTCTGTCACGGTTTAACACTGGCCCGGCGATTAAACCGAATAACAGACGCTCTCTATTAATCTCTCTCTCTCCTTGATAGAGAAAGGAGAGAGAATAAGGGAGAGAGACTTATGGGTTGGAAACTAAACTACACACTTTAATGAAACAGTAATGATAAATAGGTAAAATTACTAAATATATACAAATGTACAGGAAAATGGAAACCACATTCCTCCCCCCTCTCCCCCAATAACTCTCACGTCACCACCGAGGCTGTAGGGCAGCCCTGAGAAAGTCCAGGCTGGACTCCTGGAGTCGGCAGCAGTCGGGAACCGGAGGCAGGAACACACAGATATGGGCTGGCACGGATCAGGACCACAGGCAGATGAACGGACAGGATCCTTCCAGGATGCCGGGTGAAGGAAGGGAAGCAGGAAATCCGGAAAAAATCTGGCTCGGCCCTCGTGATGCCTCAAATTTATACTGAGTGTGACGTATATGGGATGGAATACTCTGTTTGGTCAATTCTGGCATCTATCTTGTCCGTTCCTCCCTAAAGGAGGGTTCAGGTGGAACCTCTTTACTCCTTCTGGAGGGCAAAATGTTTTCCTTAGAGCTGATAAGAGTCCTTGGCTCTGCATACCAGTCTCTAGCAGTAACTATAAACATCAAGTGTTATCAATCCTAGAAGCACACACACTGTCTGAGAAACTTACTGTTAACCTCAGCAAATGCAACTACTTATAGAGGCTCAGCTGAAAGCAAAAGCACAAAACAGAAAATCACCTTTATCCTGGCCCAAACCAGGACACTCTCTAAACAGTTTTGCTGTCCTTTTGGGCTTCAAATGTAAGGTAAAATTGGTGGGAAATGGGGATTTTGGGCAAAATGAGAAGTTTGGGCTGAAAATGGTGATTTGTTTCAGAGGGGAAAAAAGGGGATTTTTCATGAAATTGGACATCTTGAGGGGCTCAAAACTCTGTCTCGAAACAGTTTTGCTGGCCTTCTCCGGCTTCACTTGTTCTAAACAGAAGTCCAAGTTCAGCAGGAAGCATCCCCAGCTCACCCATAGGAGCAGAACCATTGATGAACAGGATTTCCTCTTCTGCAGCCAAGGTAAACATTTTGAAATCCCATCCTCGGCTGCTGCTGCAGAGCATCTGTAAGCAAGGTTGTGCTTTTTAGCCTAAAGTTACAACTCATTTGCAGGGATTACTCCTGGTGTAACTCCTCCTCATCCCAACACAACATCTGGTGTGCTAAGGATGAAAAGTTTGGGTTTTGAGGGCTGTTTTCCAAGAGTGCCCAGAAATCAAAGATGATGCCACAGGATGTTCCCAGCTAAGCTTTAGATTACATTTTCTCATCTAGGATGTATGACTATAATAAATAAATCTGCAAGAAATCTCATTTTCTACTTTAATGTAGAAGATCCACTGTGTGTAGGAGGCATTTGGGTTTTTATGGGGTTCTCCTGGAGGAGCTGTGGATTTGGTCCCTGCTCTCCCTTTGGTCCTGGAGAGAGGGCCCTTCCCTCCACTCTGCTGGTTTATGGCCTCACTTCTTTGGCCCTTGGAGTTACTGCCTGGTTTAGTGTGGACTTGAAGAATGTTTTAGAAGTTTAATATTTGTCCTGGTTTGGACCAGGATAAAGGTGATTTTCTGTCTTGTACTTTTGCTTTTAGCTAAGTTTCTTGTAAGTAGTTGCACTGTTGAAATTAACAGCAAGTTTCTCAGTGTCTGCTTCTAGGACTGATAACACTTGATGTTTATAGTTCCAGCCAGAGACTGGTATGCAAGGCCAAGGACACTGCTCAGCTCTGCATGAACACATTTTACCGTCCAGGAGGATACAGAGGTCCCACCTGAGCCCTCCTTTAGGGAGGAACAGACAAGATAGATGCCAGAATTGACCAAACAGAGTATTCCATCCCATATACGTCACACTCAGTATAAATTTGAGGCATCACGAGGGCCGAGCCAGATCTTTTCCAGATTTCCTGCTTCCCTTCCTTCACCCGGCATCCTGGAAGGATCCTGTCCGTTCGTCTGCTTGTGGTCCTGATCCATCCCAGCCCATATCTGTGTGTTCCTGCCTCCGGTTCCCAACTGCTGCCGACTCCAGGAGTCCAGCCTGGACTTTCCCAGGGCTGCCCTACAGCCTCGGTGGTGACGTGAGAGTTATTGGGGGAGAGGGGGAGGAATGTGGTTTCCATTTTCCTGTATATTTGTATATATTTAGTAATTTTACCTATTTATCATTACTGTTTCATTAAAGTTGTGTAGTTTAGTTTCCAACCCATCAGTCTCTCTCCCTTATTCTCTCTCCTTTCTCTATCAAGGAGAGAGAGATTAATAGAGAGCGTCTGGTATTCGGTTTAATCGCCGGGCCAGTGTTAAACCGTGACAATATTGCACCATGTTAATGGTGTGTTTTCTGTATAATTCTAGCACAAGCAGGAACGGGATGAATTTGTCTCTGGAGAACCTGGACATGGTAATGTGTCACGTTAGAGCAAGTAAAAAAAAAAAAAAAAAAAAAAGGCTGCCTCTAACTTGTGAAAACAACATCTTGAAAGCTGGTTAGTTCCTGTGCTAAGCACAGGGGGGTTTTCTGGTAGCTTTACACTTACTTGAACATGAAAACTTTCTGCTTACAAAATGCTTCGTAGAACTTCCAGCAGCTGCCAGAAAAAAAAAAGCAAAACACAAACCAAGCAGAAAGGAATCTGACCCGTTTCCTCCACACAGGTACACTTTACTTAATCTGAAGTCACCTTTCTCTGGAGTTAATCCTCAGTCACAAACACAAAAGGAGCCCTACACAGAGTTTCGCAGACTTCAGCCGTCACTTCTCCTCCCGTGTCCAGCGATTGCCTTCAGCACTGACCCATAACACACCCCCTCTGCTGTCAGTTCTTGGTCTTTGCTGTCCCTTACTCCTCGCTTGTGTTTGTAGCTCCTGTGCTGCAGTCTTTTTTGAATAGGCAAGAAGAGGCTGATCAGTGACAAAAGTTATCCTTTCCTTAGGGAGAGATCACTCAGTGGTGTTCAGGCAGTCGTCAGGGGAGTGGAATGTTTGTCATCCACGGCATCAAACCTGTTCTGTGATGTGAGGCCAGATGTCCTAGGAGGAATTGCACTTATTTTGTCATGATTCCTCCAGAGTCACAGCTTTGCAGTGACTGCTGCTGTTTCGAAGCAGGAAGCCCCTGCGACCATTTCCTTCTGTTGCCCTCTGCTTTTAATCACAAAGAGTGTTCAGCTCTGACGTCGTGGCTGTAATGTTCTGACAGCGATCTCTTTGCCCCATCCCCACCCGCCCTGCATGGCACCAGCATCATCGGGGTCTCTGCGGGGAGCTCCGAGCGCTGGCAGCGATTGTCCTACCGCACACTGAGAGGATGGGGGCAGCGGCAGTGAGCCCGTTCCTGCCCTGCCTGCTGGACACCTTCCCTTTGGGGCAGGAGGAGCAATGCATGAACAAGTGTCCCTTTCCAAACGCCCGCAGAAGCCTCTCTTTCCTACGGCAGCTGCTTTCTGCACTGCCATCAAGAACGCCCTGCAGGCTGCACTTTGCATTTCCCCCTAAGAAAGGGAATTGTAGTGAGACAGGACCAGGTGCCCTGAGTTATTGATGAGTGGGTGTGGGTTCACCTGTGTCTGGCCTCCCTCCTGAGCATGTGCAGGAGCAGGGGGCCAATAAGAGAGCAGCTGACACCTATGGAGAGAGCTCTCACTCTTCAGTGAGGATGGAGAAGTCCACAGCTCGAGGAGCTCCAGGAGCAGGCAAGAAGGGGTAGATCCTGGAGCCCCAGGAACAGCCCTAGGACATTGTCCAGGAATGGGCTAAACCCCGAGGCCTCAGGATCAGCCCTAGGAGCAAGAAGGGCTCCTCCCGCTACACCAGCCCAAGTTTTCAGTGGTCACTCTTTGCATTTGTTTTCCAGTCCCCGGTATTCGGACTTCGGGACCCTATTCAGCAATTCGGGCAAATGGCCGCTTAGGGCTTGTATATTCAAGGTTGGTGGTCAAACGGAAACCCGGGGTGCCTAAAGCAAGGGGAAGGGGGGTCATAGGGATGTTTTTTCGTGGGGGTTTTTGGGGTCCTGACCCCTCTCCCCCTCTTTGTGACACCCCCCACCCAGGTTTTGGAGCGTTTTCTGCTGTCTCTGTCCCCCCCCCAGAGCCGGGAGCCCCCCCGTGGGGGGTCCCTGGTGGTGTCCCTGAGGGTGACCAGGGGGGTCGGGGGGCACCCAACCACCTCCACCCTCACGGGTGGGTGAGGGGGGTCCCAGGGGTGGGGATGGGGAATTGGGTCTGGGGGTCCTGACCCTGACACCACCCCCCCAAACCCCCCCCCCATCAGTGGCGGCCGTTGGAGACCTGAGCTGGGACCTGAGGGATGAGGGGATGGGGGGAGGTGAGAGACCCCCTAAACAGCCCCCCGAAGACCCTAACCCCCCCCCCAGGACCTCAATCCCCTCTCCCCAAGACCCCAAATCCCCCCCAACCCCCCCCCCAAATCCTTCCCAAGACCCCAAATCCCCCTCAAATTCTCCCCCCTCCCCAAACTCCCCTCAAACCCCCCAAACCTCAAATTCCCCCCAAAAAATCCCCCCCAAATCCCCCCCCAGCACCCAAGATACCCCCCCGGACCCCAAATCCCCCTCCAGGACCCCAAATCCCCCCCCAGGACCCCAAATCCCCCCCCGAACCCCAAATCCCCTCCCAGGACCCCAAATCCCCCCCCCAGACCCCAAATTCCCCCCTAACCCCCCCTCTAACCCCCTCCTCAAGTTCTCTCTCCCCCCCCAGCCCCCCAGGGGGTGCCCTCCCCCCCCCCCCCATGCTGTGCCCCCCTCCTCCTGGGCCCCCACCTCCTCTGCACCTACCAGGTCAGTTTGGGGGGACCCCCCCCCCCATGTCCTACTTTGGGGGGGGGGAAATGGGGTCAGGGACCCTCCCGGGACCCCAAAGTAGGGCGGGGGGGGGGCTAAAAATAACCTGGGGAGGGGGAGAAAGGGAGGGGTGGCCTCGTTTGGGGGGGGGGGGTGTGGAACTGGAACCAGTTTAATGGGGGGGTTAAACTGGGAGGGCTCAAACTGGGATCATTTTGAGGCAGGGGGACTGGGACCAGATTGGGGGGGGTGTGGCTCGAACTGGAACCAGTTTGGGGGGGACTGGGACTAGTTTGGGGGGGGGGCTTGAAATGGGATCGTTCTGTGGGGGGACTCGTCCCAGTTTGTGGGGTGTGGGGGTGTTCCCAGTCGAAACTGGTCCCAGTCTGGGGGTGTCACTGGTGTGTTTGTGTCCCCAGCTGTGCCCACCCCCCCCGGACCCCCTCTCCCTGCGCTGCTTCCTGCAGAGGAGCTCCCTGAGCCACCCCGAGGTGATGTCCCCAGTGTCCCGCCCAGTGTCCCCCCAGTGTCCCCAATGTGTCCCCCCAGTGTCCCCAATGTGTCCCCTCCAGTGTCCCCCCAGTGTCCCCCCCAGTGTCCCCAATGTGTCCCCCCCAATATCCCCCCAGTGTCCCCACCAGTGTCCCCAATGTGTCCCCCCAGTGTCCCCAATGTGTCCCCCCAGTGTCCCCCCCAGTGTCCCCAATGTGTCCCCTCCCCCCCCAGGTGCTGTTTCACTTTTGCATCACCGTGGATGGGGTTGTGACGTCACACACCTACGGGTGACACTTTGGGGACACCCACCCCCACCCCTACCCCCCCCCTTGGGGACATCCCCACATCACCCTGTCCCCCTGTCCCTGTCCCCCTGTCCCCTGTCCCTGTCCCCTGTCCCTGTCTCCCTGTCCCATCCCTCTCCCTTGTCCCCCTGTCCCCTCTCCCCCATCCCCCTGTCACCTGTGCCCCTGTGCCCCTGTCCCATCCCTCTCCCCTGTCCCCTGTCACGTGTGCACGTGTCAGCTGTGCCCCTGTCACCTGTGTCCCTGTCCCTCTCCCCCTGTCCCATCCCTCTCCCCTGTCTCCCTGTCCCCCTGTCCCCTCTCCCCCATCCCCCTGTCACCTGTGCCCCTGTCCCCCTGTCACCAGTGCCCCTGTCCCTGTCCCCCTGTCCCCTGTCCCCTGTCCCCCTGTCCCCTGTGCCCCTGTCCTTCTCCCCCTGTCCCATCCCTCTCCCTTGTCCCCCTGTCCCTGTCCCCCTGTCCCCCTGTCACCAGTGCCCCTGTCCCCCTGTCCCCAGCCCTGAGCCCGTGGAGGTGACATGGGGGACACGGCTGAGGGTCCAGAGCTGTCACTTCACACCGTAGGAGCGGGACATGAGGGGGGGCAGGGAGTGTACATTGGGGACATCAGGGGACATGGCGGGGGACATTGGGGACATCAGGGGATGAGAGGGACATTGGGGACATCAGGGGACATGGCGGGGGACATTGGGGACATCAGGGGATGAGAGGGACATTGGGGACATCAGGGGACATGGGGAAGACATTGGGGACAGTGATGGGGATCGGAGGGGAACACTGGGGGACACGGGGACATGAGGGGACATTGGGGGACATCGGGCGACAGGGAGGGGATGGGGGACATGGGGGAAGAAAGGGACACGGAGGGACATTGGGGGACAACAGTGGGGACAGGGGGGACATGGGGACATCAGGGGATATGGGGGGGACAACGGTGGGGACATTGGGGGGGGACATTGGGAGACACAGGGGAGACACTGGGGACATGGGGGGGACACACTGGGGACGATGGGGACATTGAGGGACAGGGAGGAGACATTGTGGGGGACACCGGGGGGACAGAGTGTCCCTGCAGGGGTGACCCCGGTGTCCCCCCTCCAGGTTGGTGTCCCCTGGGGGGGGTCTCCCTCCCCCCTGCAGCCGCCTCCACCCCCGTCCCGGTCCCCACATCCCCCTCAGGGTCCCCCCTGAGGTGGCGGCCACCGGGCTGGGAGGGGAGGTGGCCCTGTGCCCCATGGCCGCGCTCGCCCCATGTCACCTCCGGGTCCCCAACCTCCCCGTCACCCTCTGCAGCGTCCAGATATCCCAGGGGAACAGCGCAGGGGGCACTGGGAAGGGACTGGGAGGGACTGGGGGGAGACTGGGAGGAACTGTGAGTGACTGGGAGGGGACTGCGAGGGACTGGGGGGAACTGGGAGGGAACTGGGAGGAACTGGGGGGACTGGGAGGGCACTGGGAGGAACTGGGGAGGTTTGGGAGGGCATTGGGAGGAACTGGGAGGGCACTTGGGGGAACTGGGAGGTGACTGGGGGGAGCACTGGGAGGGAATGGGAGGAAGAGGGGGGGACTGGGAGGGCACTGGGAGGAACTGTGAGTGACTGGGAGGGGACTGTGAGGGACTGGGGGAACTGGGAGGGGAATGGGAGGGACTGGGAGGGACTGGGGGGAGCACTGGGAGGAACTGTGAGTGACTGGGAGGGGACTATGATGGACTGAGGGGGAACTGGGAGGGGAATGGGAGGTACTGGGAGGAACTGGGGGAACTGGGAGGGACTGTGGGGGACAAGGGGGAGACTGGGAGGGCACTAGGAGGAACTGGGGAGGTCTGGGAGGTGACTGGGAAGAACTGGGAGGGCACTTGGAGGGACTGGGAGGTGACTGGGAGGAACTGGGGGTGGCACTGGGAGGGCCTGGAAGGAACTGAGGGAAGCACTAGGAGTGATTGGGAAGAACTAGGGGGACTGGGGGGGCCATACTGGGAGGTACTGGGAGCAGTGGTGGGGGTTCGGGGGGGTCCCAGCTCCCGTGTTTCCCCTTGACCCCCCCCCACCTTTTCCTCTTCGACCCCGCAGGGATCCCCCCCCCCCCGGGACCCCCTCCCAGTTCCCTGCTGGACCCTTCCCTCCTGGCGGACTGGGACCAGTTTGGGCTCAGGGTCACCTCCCAGTACCACCCCTTCCCCTTCTCCCCCCATCTGGCTGTCCCCGATGTCACTTTCGGGGTGCGGGGACTCCCCCAAATTGGGGGGGGGGGGGAAGGGCAGGAGCCCCCCCAGAGCCTCCTCCTCTTCCTCTTCCTCACCCACCGGGACCCCTTCCAGCGATACGATGGGGGTGAGGAGGGACCCCAAAACGGGGGGGCAAGAATCGGGGCGGTCTCTAAAATATGGGGGGGGTCCCCCCCAAATATCTGGGAGGCTCCCTGAAATGGGGAGGGGTCCCTAAAATCTGGGGGGGGTCCCTAAAATCCCCCAATATCGGGGGGGGGGGTCCCTAATATCAGGGGGGGTCCCAAGATCTGAGGGGGGAGTCCTGGGGGGCTCCCCAGTATTTGGGGGGGGTCCTGGGGAGGGGGGGGGCTCTGTGTGTGTGTCTCCCCCTCCCTCAGTGACCCCCCCCCCTTCCCCCTCTTTGGTAGCCACCCGAAGCCTGCTGCTAGCCCAGCTGGAGCCTTTGGTAGCCCAGAACAGGGCGGGGTTGGGTCGGGGGTTCCGAAAGCTCCTGCACCCCCTCCTGGGGGGGCTCCTGCGGCTCAGGAGGGTGAGGGACCCCCCCCCAAAAAGAAACCCCCAAATCGTCCTCTTAATACCACCCCTGACCCCTCCCAGTGCCTCCCAGTGCCTCCCAGTCCCTTCCAATCCCTCCCCGTCCCCCTTCAGCCCTCTCCCAGTCCCTCCCAGTGCCTCCCAGTCCCTCTCAATCCCTCCCAGTCCCTTCCAGTCCCTTCCAGTCCCTCTCCATCCCCCTTCAGCCCTCTCCCAGTGCCTCCCAGTCCCTCCCAATCCCTCCCAGTGCCTCCCAGTCCCTTCCAATCCCTCCCCGTCCCTCTTCAGCCCTCTCCCAGTCCTTCCCAGCGCTCTCCCAGTGCCCCCTGATCCCTCCCAGTGCCTCCCAGTTCCCCCCCGTGCCTCCCTGTCCCCCTCCCAGTCCCAGCAGCTCCTGGCCCAGGCTCTCCCGGTGGCGGTGGCCGCGGTCACCTCCGTGGTGGCCACGAGCACGAGTGGGAGGTTCCGCAGGGACTGCCTGAGCACCATGCAGGTGGGACTGGGATGCACTGGGAAGGGGCTGGGGAGGGATTGGGAGGCACTGGGGGATACTGGGGAGGGTCTTTTGGGTACACTGGAGATACTGGGAAGTACTGGGAGATACTGGGGAAGCTCTTTTGGCCACACTGGGGATATTGCAAGGCACTGGGAGGGACTGGGGTGGCTCTTTTGGCCATACTGGGGAGACTGGGAGGTACTTGGAGGCACTGGGTGATACTGGGGGGGGCTCTTTTGGCCACACTAAGGGTACTGGAACGCACTGGGGAGGCTCTTTTCAGTACACTGGGGATACTGGGAGGTATTTGGTGGTACTAGGGGGGCTTTTTTGGCCACACTGGGGATACTGGGTGGGACTGGGGGATACTGGGAGGCACTGGGAGATACTGGTGGGACTCTCTAGACCACACTGGGGATAGTGGGAGGTACTGGGAGGTACTGGGGAGGCACTGGGAGGGACTGGGTAGGCTCTCTGGGCCACGCTGGGGATACTGGGAGGGTTGCTGGTTTTTACTGGTGGTTACTGGTGTGTGTCCCCCCCCAGGTTGGGGACACCCCCGCGCTGTTGGTGACCGCTGGGAGACGCTGGGAGGAAGTGACCCAAAAACGGGAACTGCGGGGGGGGACGTGCAGGGGGAGTGAGAGACACTGGGGACACTGGGGGCACTGGGGGGACATTGGGCACACTGGGGGGGTTGGGGACATTGGGGGGGTTGGGGATGTTGGGGACGTTGGGGACGCCCCCCCCCCCTCAGTGTCCCTGCCCTCCCCCCCCAGGGTCCCTCCCCCGCTGGGGCAGGGATGGGGATGATGACGACAGTGATGACGTCACCGATGACGTCATTGGTGATGCAGGCCAGGTTGGTGATGTCACCTGTGGGGGGGGGGAGGGGACATGGGGGACACCCATGAGTCGTCGTCGTCCCCAGGTCTGAGGCATGGAGCCCCCAGTATGAAGCAGTAGAGACCAGTACGAACAAGTTCAAACCAGTTCAACCAGTTCAGACCAGTTCAAACCAGTTCACTTGGGACCAGTGGCGGCAGCCCTGTTCTACCAGTTACCCTGAGTTCTCCCCAGTCCCCTCCCAGTACATCCCAGTCCCTCCCAGTTCCTTCCAAGTTCCCCCCAATTCCCTCCCAGTCCATCCCAATACCCTCCCAATTCCTTCCCAGTCCATCGCAATACACTCCCAGTACATCCCAGTCCCACCCATATCCCCTCCCAGTCCCTCCCAATCCCCTCCCAGTCCATCCCCGTCCCTCCCAGTTCATTATACGCCATTGTTCGTTAAATCTCCCAAAACAGCGGAGTTTTTGGGGAGTTTTGGGGGGGTTTCTAAGGGGCGGGGCTTGCTGCTATGATGGGCGGGGCTTGTTGCTAGGGGTGGGCGGGGACTGTTGCTAAGGGCTCTCCGTGTTGCCAGGGGGCGGGGACTGTTGCTAGGGAATGGGGGGGGGGGGCGCGACACTGTTTTTAGGGGGCGGGGCCTGATGATGGGTTCTTTCCTATTGGTGGTCCCGTTGCTATGGGGCGGAGCCTGTTGCTAGGGGGCAGGGTCTGTTACCATTGGCTGAGAGGTTCCCCCTGCACCCCCTGCACCAGGACCCCTCCCAGCACCCCCAGAACCCCCCCAGGGACCCCTAGGACCCCCCCCAGAACCCCCCAGCATCCCCAGGACCCCCCCAGCACCCCCAGAATCCCCCAGAACCCCCCCAGGCACCCCCCAGAACCCCCCAGGCAACCCCCAACCCCCCAGGCACCCCCAGAACCCCCCCAGAACCCCCCAGGAACCCCCCCCAGCCCCCCAAAACCCACCAGCAGTCCCAGAGACCCCCCCAGCACCCCAGGAACCCCCCAGAGGCCCCCCCAACGCCACAGACACCCCCAGGACCCCCCAGCACCCCCAGAACCCCCCAGAGACCCCCCCAACCCCCCAGATACCCCCAGAACCCCCCAGGGACCCCCAACTCCTCCAGCACCTCAGAACCCCCAGGACCCCCAACCCCCAGATACCCCCAGAACCCCAGGAGCCTCCCAGAACCCCCAGGCACCCCCCAAGACCCCCCAGGCCACCCCCAACCCCCAAGGACCCCAGGACCCCCCAGCACCCCAAGAACCCACCAGGGACCCCCAACCGCACCCAAACCCCTCAGCATCCCAAAGACCCCCCCAGACCATCCCCCAGAACCCCCCCAGATCCCAAATATCACCTCCAAGACCCCCAGCACCCCCAGAACCCCCCAGGACCCCCAACCCCCAGATCCCCCCAGCACCCCCAGAACCCCCCAGCACCCCCAGAACCCCCCAGGGACCCCCCCAACCCCAGCCCCCAGAACCCCCCAGCACCCCAGCACCCCCCCAGCACCCCCAGAACCCCCCAGGGACCCCCCCAACTCCCCTCCCCAGCACCCCCAGGACCCCCCAGAGGCCCCCCCAACCCCCCAGATACCCCCAGAACCCCCCAGGCAGCCCCAGAACCCCCCAGGCACCCCCAGAACCCCCAGGACCGTCACCAACTCCCCACCACCACTTCAGCTGCCACCAACTCACCACCTCCAAGTGATCACCACCAGCTGAGCACTGCCAGCTCATCACTGCCAGCCCAGCACCACCAGCTGAGCACCACTGCCACGGGCTGTAACGAGTGATATTTGACATTTTGTTTGAGAGGAAACATTACTGCTGTGCAAGAGCATCCTACAAATCACAAAAGTAACCAGGTTTGTGGTTTTGAAAAGGAACACAATGATTTATTTCAGGGGAAATAACGTCACACTGGTCTTAGGAAGGAGTGACCAGGGGGGCAGAAACACAGGGAGAAAAGGTGTTTCAACAAAATGATCACCCCAAAATACCCCAAAATACCCCAAATAGCTCCAAAAAGAGCTATTTAGGAAAGAAAGGGAATGTTTGATGCTTTTTCCAACCCCTTCAGAAGGTCCCAGCTGGCTGCTGGGTCACTGTCAGCTTGGAGGAACTTGCAGCACTGGGTCAGGATGCCTGTGAAACCGAGCCATGCTGCTGCCACCAGCAAGGGTTCCACAAGCCACGAGTGTCCCAGTGTCCCACGCTGAGTGAGGACAAGTTCCCAGGAAACATTCCCCATCTTCCACTCCTCCTGGAAGCTGCCAAACAAAGCCCTGAAAGCAAGAAAGCAGCGCTGGGGTGAACTGGAGCTTCTGAAACCCTGAGCCCTTCTCCCCTCTGCCTCCTTGCACCCCCCAGCACCAGCGTGGGCACTGGCAGCAGCCGTGGGAAGGAAAACTTCTCCCCTGGCTCCTGGTGCAAGCCAGCAGCACGCCGGAGGTGGCTGCTTGGGGACAGCGGGACACAGAGAGGAGTGGCACAGGGGGTGACCCAACGTGGGTG
>JALBCY010000050.1:61154-141739 GCA_023079485.1 Archilochus colubris
GTTCCGCGCTGCCATGTGCTTACTGCTGCTTTCTTTGCCTGCACGAACTGATGGGGGCTGGGGGCTATAAAAAGCCCAGGGGGAGGTGGGGCAGCAGCAGAACCGGGACACCCCCAGCCCGAGGACACCGCGGGACACACGGAGGACACCACTGCCCAGGGGGGTCTGGGGTCTGCAGGTGATGGGACAAGGAGGGTGCTGGGGGCTCTAAGGGGAGGAACTGGGGGGGGTGTCTGGGTTTGGGGGATTGGAATTGGGGTTGGGGTCTCTGAAGGGGCCAGGATTGGGATTTGGGCTGGGGGTCAGAGGTGGGGGGGTCTGGGGTGGTTTGGGGTCAGAGTTGGGGTCTGGGTTGGGGTCTCAGCTGGATCCAGGGCTGGGGGCTGGGTTGGGTTTGGGGTCAGGGTCTGGGTTGGGGTCTCAGGGTCCTGGGTCTGGGACATGGCCATGGTTGGGGTCTCAGCTGGGGTTGGGGTTTGGGCTGGGATTGGGATCTTGGTTGGTTCTGAGGTTGGGGTCCGGGCTCAGTCTCAGCTGGGTCTGGACCTGTGCTGGGGTCGGGGTCTCATCCAGGGTCGAGCTCTGGGCTGGGGGGGGAGTCAGGGGGTCAGGGCTGGGGTCTGGGTCAGGGTCTTGGCCTGGGTTAGGGTCTTGACTGGAGCCAGGTTTGGGGCCTGGGTTGGGGTTGAGGGTCTGGGCTGGGGGTCTGGGTTGGGGTTTGGGGGATCTGTTCTGGGGTTTGGGGTCTCAGCCCACACTGGGGTCTCACAGGTACCCCCGGCTGGGGCTGGAATGGGGGGGGGGTTTGGAATGGGGGGTTCCCCCATCCCGTCCCTGTCCCCCTTCTCTCCACAGCCCCCTCTCCAGTCCCCAGTCCCACCCCCCCATGGCCCCCTCTTTGGTGCTGGGTCTGGTGCTGCTCTCGGGGACCCTCGGGACCCTCGGGACCCCCAGCCCCCCGGGGCTCAGCAGGGACCTTTCCCCCCGGGAGGAGGTGACCCTGGACATGGCCCCCGACTCCTTCGACGATCAATACCGGGGCTGCGGCTCCGCCATGGAGCGGGAGCTCGGGGCCCTCAACGCCTCCGAGTTCTCCACCGGCAGCCTCTACGCCCAGGCCTGGGCCGTGGCCGCCATCGAATGGCGCAGCCGGAGGGGAAGAGACCCCAAGATGTCCCCGAGGCTGCGGCCGGAGCTGGCGGTGGCCATCACAGCCTACACGGCCCCCGGACCCCTGCACCGCGTCTTCAACGCCGCCACGCGGAGCGCCGGGAGGTCCCCGAGGGATTATCTGGAGAAGTTTGACTTCAAGACGCTGCATTTCCTCCTGACCCAAGCTCTGAGTCTCCTCAGGGACTCCCGAGCACCCCAAAAATGTTTCCACGTCTACCGGGGGGTCCAAGGGCTCCGTTTCACCTCCCGGCCCGGGCAGCTCGTCCGCTTTGGCCACTTCGCCTCCAGCTCCCTGCGCAACGAGAGCTCCTGGAGCTTTGGCCACGACACCTCCTTCTCCATCCGGACCTGCTGGGGAGTCCCCATCAGGGACTTCTCCTTCTTCCCCGAGGAGGAGGATGTGCTCATCCCACCCTACGAGACCTTCAACGTCACCGGTGTCACCCAGCACGGGGACAAAACCTTCCTGCAGCTCCGCTCCCAGGGCACCTTCAGCAGATACAACTGTGAGTTTGTGAGAGGTGAGGGTCCCCAGGGAGGTACCAGGGGAAGGGGCTTCATCCCCCTCCCCCTCTGCTGGGAAATGGGGGGTGGGGGGTCCATCATGGGGTTGGGGATAGGGGGGAGGAAATGGGATCAACAACGAATCACTGAGGGTGGAGAAAAACCTTTGGGATCATGGAACCCAACCCTGACCCCATCCCCACCCCACGTCCCTCATCCCACATCCCCAGGCTCTGAAACCCCTCTAGGAATGGGGACTCCACCACAAGATCCTTCTGGTTGGGAAAAACCTTTGGGATCATGGAACCCAACCCTGACCCCATCCCCACTGTCCCATGTCCCTCATCCCCACATCCCCAGGCTCTGAAACCCCTCCAGGGATGATGGGGACTCCAGCCCTGCCCTGGGCAGCCTGGGCCAGGCCCTGACAACCCTTTCCAGGCAGAAATTCTTCCCCAGCTCCAACCTAAACCTCCCCTGGCACAACTTGAGTTGTGCCCAAAGTTCCTCTTGTCCCATCCCTTGTTCCTTGGGAGCAGAGCCCGACCCCCCCTGGCTCCAACCTCCTCTCAGGGGGTTGCAGAGAGCCACAAGGTCTCCCCTCAGCCTCCTCTGCTCCAGGATCAGCACCCACAGGGCTCTCAGATGCTCCTCACAACTTCTCCACAACCTTCTCCATCTTCTCCAAACCTTCTCCATCTTTTCCAGCCCTTTCTCCATGTTCTCCATACTCCTCCTTGCTCCCCAGACCTTCTCCTTGTGCTCCAGAACCTTCTCCATGTTCTCCAAACCTTCTCCATGTTCTCCAGAACCTCCTCCTTGCTCCCCAGACCTTACCCTTGTGCTCCAGAACCTTCTCCATGCTCTCCAGTCCCTTCTCATTACCCTCCAGACCTTCTCCTGCTCCAGCCTTTCCTCCTTGCTCCCCTTCCCCATGTTCTCCAGCTCCTTCTCCATGCTCTCCAGACCCTCTTCCTTGCTCTCCAGACCTTCTCCACATTATCCAGACCCTTCCCCAGGTTCTCCAGACCCTCCTTCCTCTCCAGCTCCTTCTCCATCTTTTCAAACCCCTTCTCCATCTTCTCCAGCCCCTCCTCCTTGCTCCCCAGACCTTCTCCACATTCTCCAGACCTTCTCCACATTCTCCAGACCCTTCTCCATGCTCTCCAAACCTTCTCCATGCTCTCCAGAACCTCCTCATTGCCCTCCAGACCTTCTCCATCTTCTCCAGACCCTTCCCCAACTCCGTTGCCCTTCACTCCATCCCTTCCATGTCCTTCTTTTCCACCAAAAGGCTGGAGAACACTTGGGAAAACACCTGAACATGGAGCACAAGTCTCCCCCCACGACTGGGGGATCCATCTGGGACAGGGGGGTTGGGCTGGGGGATCCCCAGAGGTCCCTTCCATGAGGGAATTTTGGGGTGCCAAAGGCTGAGGGGATCTCAGGGTTCCACATCCACCCCCAACCCCATCCTGGGGCAAGGATCCAACAGGATCCATCTGCCAGGCCTCTCCCTGAGGGTCCTGGGGAAGACTTGGTACCGGGGGTTTGGGGGTGTCCAGGGTTGGGATGGGGATCCATGGCCCAGGAAGGGGGTTGGGGCCTCATCCCTGGGGATGTTTGGGGTGAGGGCTGAGGAGGCTCTGAGCACCCTGAGCTGGGTGAGGGCTTGGATGGGGTGAGCTTGGGAGGTCCCTTCCCACCCAAACCATTCCATGACCAGATGACCCCAAGGTCCCTTCCCACCCAAACTTCCATGATTCCATGACCAGTGACCCCAGGAGGTCCCTTCCCACCCAAACCATTCCATTATGCAGATGACCCCAAGAGGTCTCTTCCCACCCAAATCCCTCTCTGATTCCATGACCAGTGACCCCAGGAGGTCCCTTCCCACCCAAACCATTCCATGATTCCATGACCAGATGACCCCAAAAGGTCCCTTCCCACCCAAACCATTCCATGATTCCATGACCAGATGACCCCAAAAGGTCCCTTCCCACCCAAACCATTCCATGATTCCATGACCAGTGAGTGACCCTAGGAGGTCCCACCCAAATCCCTCTCTGATTCCATGACCAGAGACCCCAGGAGGTCCCTTCCCACCCAAACCATTCCATGACAAGATGACCCCAAGTGGTTTCTTCCAACCCAAACCATTCCATGACCAGATGACCCCAAGAGGTCCCTTCCCACCCAAACCATTCCATGATTCCATGACCAGTGATCCCAGGAGGTCCCTTCCCACCCAAACCATTCCATGACCAGTGATCCCAGGAGGTCCCTTCCCACCCAAACCATTCCATGATTACATGACCAGTGACTCCAAGAGGTCCCTTCCCACCCAAATCCCTCTCAGATTCCATGACCAGTGACCCCAGGAGGTCCCTTCCCACCCAAACCATTCCATGATTCCATGACCAGTGAGTGACCCTAGGAGGTCCCTTCCAACCCAAACCATTCCATGACCAGAGACCCCAAGAGGTCCCCTCCCACCCAAATCCCTCTCAGATTCCATGGCCAGTGACCCCAGGAGGTCCCTTCCCACCCAAACCATTCCATGACCAGTGACCCCAGGAGGTCCCTTCCCACCCAAACCATTCCATGACCAGTGACCCCAGGAGGTCCCTTCCCACCCAAACCATTCCATGATTCCATGACCAGTGACCCCAGGAGGTCCCTTCCCACCCAAACCATTCCATGATTCATGACCAGTGACCCCAAGAGGTCCCTTCCCACCCAAACCATTCCATGACCAGTGACCCCAAGAGGTCCCTTCCCACCCAAACCATTCCATGACCAGTGACCCCAGGAGGTCCCTTCCCACCCAAACCATTCCATAATTCCATGACCAGATGACCCCAAAAGGTCCCTTCCCACCCAAATCCCTCTCTGATTCCATGACCAGAGACCCCAGGAGGTCCCTCCCCACCCAAACCATTCCATGATTCCATGACCACTGACCCCAGGAGGTCCCTTCCCACCCAAATCCCTCTCAGATTCCATGACCAGTGACTCCAAAAGGTCCCTTCCCACCCAAACCATTCCATGACAAGATGACCCCAAGAGGTCCCTTCCCACCCAAACCATTCCATGATTCCATGACAAGATGACCCCAAAAGGTCCCTTCCCACCCAAATCCCTCTCAGATTCCATAACCAGTGATCCCAGGAGGTCCCTTCCCACCCAAACCATTCCATGATTCCATGACCAGTGAGTGACCCTAGGAGGTCCCACCCAAATCCCTCTCTGATTCCATGACCAGAGACCCCAAGAGGTCCCTTCCCACCCAAACCATTCCATGATTCCATGACCAGTGACCCCAGGAGGTCCCCTCCACCCAAACCATTCCATAATTCCATGACCAGTGACCCCAAAAGGTCCCTTCCCACCCAAACCATTCCATGACCAGATGACCCCAAGTGGTTTCTTCCAACCCAAACCATTCCATGACCAGATGACCCCAAGAGGTCCCTTCCCACCCAAACCATTCCATGATTCCATGGCCAGTGAGTGACCCCAAGAGGTCCCTTCCCACCCAAACCATTCCATGATTCCATGACCAGAGACCCCAAGAGGTCCCTTCCCACCCAAACCATTCCATGACCAGTGACCCCAGGAGGTCCCTTCCAACCCAAACCATTCCATGACCAGATGACCCCAAAAGGTCCCTTCCCACCCAAATCCCTCTCAGATTCCATGACCAGTGATCCCAGGAGGTCCCTTCCCACCCAAACCATTCCATGACAAGATGACCCCAAGAGGTCCCTTCCCACCCAAACCATTCCATGACAAGATGACCCCAAGTGGTTTCTTCCAACCCAAACCATTCCATGACAAGATGACCCCAAGAGGTCCCTTCCCACCCAAACCATTCCATGATTCCATGACCAGTGAGTGACCCTAGGAGGTCCCTTCCAACCCAAACCATTCCATGACCAGAGACCCCAAGAGGTCCCCTCCCACCCAAATCCCTCTCGGATTCCATGACCAGATGACCCCAGGAGGTCCCTTCCCACCCAAACCATTCCATGACCAGTGACCCCAAGAGGTCCCTTCCCACCCAAACCATTCCATGATTCCATGACCAGTGACCCCAAGAGGTCCCCTCCCACCCAAACCATTCCATGACCAGTGACCCCAAGAGGTCCCTTCCCACCCAAACCATTCCATGACCAGTGACCACAAAAGGTCCCTTCCCACCCAAATCCCTCTCTGATTCCATGACCAGTGACCCCAGGATGTCCCCTCCACCCAAACCATTCCATAATTCCATGACCAGTGACCCCAAAAGGTCCCTTCCCACCCAAACCATTCCATGACAAGATGACCCCAAGGGGTTTCTTCCAACCCAAACCATTCCATGACCAGATGACCCCAAGAGGTCCCTTCCCACCCAAACCATTCCATGATTCCATGACCAGTGACCCCAGGAGGTCCCTTCCCACCCAAACCATTCCATGATCAGATGACCCCAGGAGGTCCCTTCCCACCCAAACCATTCCATGATCAGATGACCCCAGGAGGTCCCTTCCCACCCAAACCATTCCATGATTCCATGACCAGTGACCCCAAGAGGTCCCTTCCCACCCAAACCATTCCATGACCAGATGACCCCAGGAGGTCCCTTCCCACCCAAACCATTCCATGATCCCATGATCCCATGATCCCATGATGCCTCCACACTCCTCAGCCCCCCTCTAGGGGGTCTTGTCTCCATTTTGTTGGTGCCCCCTTTGCCCAAACCTTCCCTTGGCTCCTCCTTGGGATCAAGAGCCCAACTTGGGAATTCTCATCCCAAGGATGGGAGGATTGGCCTGATCCCAACTTGAGCCCAAATCTGAACCCAAACCCGAACCTGAACCAGAACCAGAACCAGAACCAGAACCCCAACCCAAACCCGCACATGAAACCAAACCTGAACCCAAACCAGAGCCCAAAGCTGAACCTGAACCCAACCCCAAACCTGAACCTGAACCCCAGCCCCAACCCAAACCCAAACCTGAACCAGAACCCGAACCCAAACACAAACCCAATCCAAACCCCAACCAGAACTCAGCCTCCCCCCAAGCTCCTGACCCAAACACCAGGAGGGTGATGGCACCGGGGGGGTTCGGCACCAGCTCAGGACCCGGCACCTGAGACAGCAGAACCCCCATGGACCCGGTGTGTCCAGAACCTCCCCCATGGACCCGGTGTGTCCAGAACCTCCCCCATGGACCCAGCCTGTCCAGAACCTCCTCCATGGACTCAGTGGGTCCAGAACCTCCCCAACGGACCCAGTGTGTCCAGAACCTCCCCCATGGACCCAGTGTGTCCAGAACCTCCCCTGTGGACCCAATGTGTCCAGAACCTCCCCCATGGACCCAATGTGTCCAGAACCTCCCCCGTGGACCCAGTGTGTCCAGAACCTCCCCCATGGACCCAGTGTGTCCAGAACCTCCCCCATGGACCCAGTGTGTCCAGAACCTCCCCACATGGACCCAGCCTGTCCAGAACCTCCCCCATGGACCCAGCCTGTCCAGAACCTCCTCCATGGACCCAGCCTGTCCAGAACCTCCCCCATGGACCCAGCCTGTCCAGAACCTCCCACATGGACCCGGTGTGTCCAGAACCTCCCCCATGGACCCAGCCTGTCCAGAACCTCCCCCATGGACCTACCCTGTCCAGAACCTCCCCCATGGACCCAGTGTGTCCAGAACCTCCCCTGTGGACCCAACCTGTCCAGAACCTCCCCCATGGACCCAGCCTGTCCAGAACCTCCCCACATGGCCCAACCTCTCCAGAACCCTCTCCAGACCCTTCCTACCCCCCCTCCCACCCCCCTTGCTGTCACCGTGGGTCCCTTTGTTCCGCCCCCCCCCCCCCGGCCCGGTCCGGCCCATTTGGGTCAGGATGTGGCCCCTGCCCCCAGCTTTGGTTCCTCCTGCAGAGCAGCAGTGCCAGAGGGGGTCCTGTGCCCCCAGCTCAGGTAAGACCAGAGCCCCCCGACCCCCCCTCTGGCCCCCCCTGACCCCCCCTCCTGACCTTCTCCCCTGACCCCCCCCCCGACTCCCCCTTTCTGACCCCCACCCAAACCCCAACCCCTGACCCCCCCCCGATCCCCCCTAACCCCCACTTCCTGACCCCCCCTGACACCCCCTGGCCCCCCCTCCTGATCCCCCCCAAACCCCCACCCCTGATCCCACCTGACCCCCCCTGGTCCCCCCCTCCTGACCCCCACCCAAACCCCAACCCCCTCCTGGCCCCCCCTCCTGATACCCCCCCCAAATCCCCACTCCTGGCCCCCCCTGACACCCCCTGGCCCCCCCTCCTGACCCCCACCCAAACCCCAACCCCTGACCACCCCCCCGACCCCCCAACCCCCCCTTCCTGACCCCCCACCCCTGACCCCCTCCTGATCCCCCAAATTCTCACCTAACCCCTCCCAAACCCCCCACTCCTGACCCCCTCTCCTGACCCCCTCAACCCCCACCCCAGGCCCCCACCCCTTAGCCTCCCTCCTGACCCCCACCCAAACCCCCCGCCTCCTGACCCCCTCCTGATACCCCCCCAAATCCCCATTCCTGGCCCCCCCTGACACCCCCTGGCCCCCCCCCCCCGATCCCCCCAAACCCCCCCTCCAGACCCCTCCACTCCTGACCCCCACCCAAACCCCAACCCCTGACCACCCCCCCTGGCCCCCCCTTACCCACCTCCCTGACCCCCCCCCAAACCACAACCCTTGACCCCAACCCTGATCCCCCAAACCCCCCTCCTGACCCCCAAACCCCAACCCTGAACCCCCTGACCCCCTGGCCCCCTCCTGACCCCACCAAACCCTCACCCCTGACCCCCTGCCTGATCCCCCAAATTCTCACCCCTAACCCCTCCCAAACCCCCACTTCTGACCCCCCTCTCCTAACCCCCACCCAAACCCTCACCCCTGATCCCACCTGACCTCAAACCCCCACCCCTTAGCCTCCCTCTGACCCCCACCCAAACCCCCACCGCCTCCTGACCCCCTCCTGATACCCAAATCCCCACTCCTGGCCCCCTGACACCTCCTGACCCCCTCCTGAACCCCAAACCCCCCTCCAGACCCCTCCACTCCTGACCCCCACCCAAACCCCAACCCCTGACCACCCCCGACCCCCAACACCTCTCCCTGACCCCACCAAACCCTCACCCCCGACCCCCCTCCTGATCCCCCAAATTCTCACCCTGACCCCCCTCAAACCCCACCCCCAGACCCCCATGACCCCCTCAAACCCCCACCCTGATCCCCCTCCTGATCCCCCAAACCCCCACCCCAGGCCCCCACCCCTTAGCCTCCCTCCTGACCCCCACCCAAACCCCCACCGCCTCCTGACCCCCCCTCCTGATACCCCCCCAAATCCCCACTCCTGGCCCCCCCTGACACCCCCTGGCCCCCCCTCCTGATCCCCCCAAACCCCCACCCCTGACCCCTCCAGTCCTGACCCCCACCCAAACCCCAACCCCTGACCACCCCCCCGACCCCCTAACCCCCCCTTCCTGACCCCCCACCCCTGACCCCCCCTCCTGATCCCCCAAATCCCCCCTCCAGACCCCTTCACTCCTGACCCCCACCCAAACCCCAACCCCTGACCACCCCCCCGACCCCCCCTAACCCACCTCCCTGACCCCCACCCAAACCCCCACCCCAGACCCCCCTGTGACCCCCCTCAAACCCCCACCCCTGATCCCCCTGACCCCCCTCAAACCCCCACCCCTGATCCCCCTGACCCCCCCTCCTGATCTCTCCCCAAACCCTGACCCCTGACCCCCCCTGACCCCCACCCAAACCTCCCCCCCCACTCATCCCCCCCTGGACCCCCCTCCTGGCCCCCACCTAAACTCCTCCCCCTGAACCCCCCCTCCTGATCCCCACAAACCCTCACCCCTGACCCCCCCCCCTTGACCCCCCCTGAACCCCCCCGGACACCCCCCCTGACTCCCCCTCTACTGATCCCCCCCAAACCCACCTTGACCCCCCCCCAGTCCCCCCCAAACCCCCAACCCTCATCCTCCCCTCGTGATCCCCCCCAACGCCCCCTCTCAGTGACCCCCCCCCAAATCCCCACCCAAACCCCCACTCCTGGCCCCCCCCAAACCCCCTCTCATGATCCCCCCAAGCCCCCAGCCCTGACCCCCTGACCCCTCATCCCCCTCCAACCCCCCCCCACCCGATCCCCCCCCAACCCCCCCCCTGACCCCCCCTCTCTCCCCTCTCCAGGCAGCTCCATCCTCAGGGCCCCCCCCCAACTCTGGGGGCTCCTCCTGGCCCTCCCCATCCTGGCAGCCATCAGGGACCCCTGAGATGTCACCGTGGGGACACCGACCCCGATGCCACCTCCCCCTCCTCCTGCCCCCCCCGGGACCCCCCCAGGACCCCCCCGGAGGGAGGGGAAGGGATGGAGACCCCCCAGGAGGGGGTTGGGGACCCATGGGGATGTCCCTGCCTGGGTGCTGCCCTTGTGTCCCCCCCCCAGAGGAATACAGATTGGCTGGGACACCACGGGGGGGGCTCTGGGGGTTTCTTGGGGCTCCTTGGGTGGGGGGCAGCTCTTGGGGGGGGTCTTCTCCAGCCCCCCCCTCACCCCAAACCTCCAACATCCAGGATCCAGGTCTTGTCCCTGTCCCCTGCCCAGGGGGGGGTCACAGTCCCCCCAAAGCTTCCCAGGGAGGGGGTTGGCACCCACGCCCCCCCCTCCCCCCCAGCCCTGGTGTCCCATGGAGACACCAAGGGGACCCCCCCCACACCCCCTCCCCACTCCCCCATAGGGTGCTATGGGCCCAGCTCCCCAAGGGGGGGGTGGGGGGTGTCCCCAAACCCCCCCTGCATGGGGCAGGGCTGGGGGGTGTCCAGGGTGAATCCTGTCCCCCCCCCAGGGCCACCAGAGCCACCTCGTGTGTCCCCCCCCCAGGACACGGGTGACCCCGGGTGACCTTAAAGTGCTTTAAGAAGCAGTGGGGAGGGGGGTGCAGGACCCCCAGGCAGAGATGGGGACCCCCCCCCCCGTGGGGACACCCTGGGGGGGGTGACAGGGAAGGGGGGGGCTCTGGGCTTTGGGGCTCTCCCATGTCACGAGTTGCTGCCCGGTCTCAGCCCAGCTCTGTGTCCCCTCAGCTCACCCCCCCGCGTGGGTGTCCCCTCTGTGGGTGTCCCCGGTGTCACCCGTGTCAGGAGGTGCCACCCCCCAGCTGCCGGGCACCCCCCCAATCCCAGTCAGGTACCACTGGTGCTGAACTGGTGGCACTGGGAGAGGCGGGGAAGAAGCAGCGGAGGCGGGGGGGCCGTTCCCAGGACTCTTATTTCTGCCTTTGGCACAAACCCCCCCGGGAGGAAACCCAAAAGGGACTCCAGGGGGGGACACAGGTGGCATTGTCACCCCCCCAACACACACACACATCCCCCCCCCCCCAAGGGTGACACAGCCACCACCCCAGGACCAGGCCTCGTGTCCCCTCCATGTGTCCCCAGCACCCCTGGGGAGGGGATGGGCTGTGACCCCCCCGACCCCCCCAGGCTCCCTGTCACCTCCCAAGTGTCCTGGGGTTGGGGACATTGTCCCCACGTGTCACCAGCATGGGGTGCACCAAAACCCCCCCCCCAAGGCCAAGGTCCCTGGTGCCAGGGGGACAGTGACAAGGACTGGGGTGGTGGCATCACTCGGGTGACAGTGGCACGGCCTGGGGGGGGGTGACACGGCTTGGGGTGACAGTGACACGGTTTGGGGTGACAGTGACACGGTTTGGGGTGACAGTGGCACGGGTTGGGGGGGGTGACACGGCTTGGGGTGACAGTGGCACAGCCTGGGGGGGGGTGACACGGCTTGGGGTGACAGTGACACGGCCTGGGGGTGGTGACACAGCTTGGGGTGACAGTGACACGGCCTGGGGGTGGTGACACAGCTTGGGGTGACAGTGGCAAGGGTTGGGGGGTTGGTGACACAGATTGGGGTGACAGTGACACAGCCTGGGGGTGGTGACACGGCTGACGGGGATGGTGACACAGCCCTGAGTGGTGCAGGGGACACCAGGACCCTCCCATGTCCCTGGCTCCATCCCTGTCACCCCCCTGCCACCAAAGGGGGATTCCCACCGGCCAGGTGTCCCCAAGGTGGGGACAACCCCCTCCTCACCCTCACTGCCACCAAAAGGGACACCAAAAGGCAGAGGAATGTCACCGGGGTCACTCCCTGCCCGGGGCTGTCCCCAAGGGGGGGAACACGGGGACATAGAAAGGCTGAGAGGGTCCAAGAAGGAGACCCCAGGCCACCATCAGGGTGTCACTTGTCCCCAGGGAAGGGACAGGGACTGGGGGGGTGCTGGGACGAGCCCGTGTCCCCTCCTTGTCCCCAAACTCTCCTCCCCAGAACCCCCCCCCCATGTCCCCTCCTCGCTGCTGCTCCGGGGACCTGGCCCTGTCCCCATGTCCCTATGTCCCCTGTCCCCTGTCCCGTCCCTCTGTCCCCATGTCCCCTCTCCCCCTGCCTCCTGTCCCCTGTCCCCATGTCCCCTCTCCCCCCATCCCCTGTCCCATCCCTCTGTCTCTCTGTCCCCCTGTCCTCCATCCCCCATCCCCTGTCCCTCTGTCCCCTGTCCCCTGTCCCCTTGTCTCCTGTCCCCTGTCTCCTGCTGGGGGTAAAACGAGCTTGGGGACAGCAGGACAGGGAGGGGTCACCCAAGGTTTGAACTCCACTCATTAAAATAATTGAGTTTAAAACTCGCCCCCCCAGGGGCTGAAGGCTCCCCACCCCTCAGCCCCGGGACCCCTCCCCACAGCCCTAACTCCCTTCTCCCCCTCCTCACCATTCCCCTCCCGCTCCCACCATTCCCAAGCACTTCCAACGCTTCCCTTGCTCTCTCTCTTCTTCATCCCCTCCTTTCCTTTCCCCCAAATCCCCCAAATTCTCCCCAAACCCCCTCAGGACCCCCAGGCTTGGGGACAGAGGGATGAGGAGGGGACACCCCAAGTGTCACTCATCCCCTGGCACAGAAAGCTTTGAACTCCACTCATTAAAATAATTGATTTTAAAAATCACCCCCCCAGGTGCTGAGGCCTCCCCACACCTCAGCCCCGGGACCCCTCCCCACAGCCCCCTCCTCTCTATTCCCCTCCTGACCCTTCCTCTCCCCCTCTCCCACCATTCCAGGGCACTTCCAGCGCTTCCCTCACTCTCTTCATCCCCTCCTTTCCTTTCCTTTCCCCAAAATCCCCCAATTTCTCCTCAAACCCCCCCAGGTTTGTCCCAGCCCCCCCGAGCTTGGGGACAGCAGGACAGGGAGGGGTCACCCAAGGTTTGAACTCCACTCATTAAAATAATTGATTTTAAGAATCCCCCCCCAGGGGCTGAGGCCTCCCCACCCCTCAGCCCTGGGACCCCTCCCCACAGCCCCCCCCTCCTCACCATTCCCAGGCACTTCCAATGCTTTCCTCGCTCTCTTCATCCCCTTCTTTCCTTTCCCCAAAATACCCCAATTTCTCCCAAAACCCCCCCAAGGTTTGTCCCAAGCCCCCCACTCTTGGGGACAGAGGGATGAGGAGGGGACACCCCAAGTGTCACTCATCCCCTGGCACAGAAAGGTTTGAACTCCACTCATTATAATAATTACTTTTAAAAATCCCCCCCCCCCAGGTGCTGAGGCCTCCCCACCCCTCAGCCCCGGGACCCCTCCCCACAGCCCCCCCCCCTCTATTCCCCTCCTGACCCTTCCCTATCCCCCTCCTCACCATTCCCAGGCACTTCCAACGCTTCCCTCGCTCTCTTCATCCCCTCCTTTCCTTTCCTTTCCCCCAAATCCCCCAAATTCTCCCCAAACCCCCTCAGGACCCCCAGGCTTGGGGACAGAGGGATGAGGAGGGGACACCCCAAGTGTCACTCATCCCCTGGCACAGAAAGCTTTGAACTCCACTCATTAAAATAATTGATTTTAAAAAACGCCCCCCAGGTGCTGAGGCCTCCCCACCCCTCAGCCCCGGGGCCACCTCAGGAGGCCACCCAGGTCCCCCGAGAGGTGACAAGAGCGTGGCCCGAGGGTTCCCCCCATCCAGGGCCGTGTGTCCCCCCCTGCCCCGGGGCGGGGGGACGTGTCCTCTGCTGGCTGTCCCCTCCTGTCCCTTACTCCAGCCCCAGGACGTAGTTGATGCCCTGCACCATGCCGATGATCACCGGCTGCCAGGCCACCAGGTACCGCAGCCAGTCCAGCAGCTGCCCGTACATGACGTGGGGACGTTCCCAGCTGGGACACCAAGGGTTAAAGAGACACCTGGACATGGGGGGACAGCACCTGGGAGACCCCCCCCTGAACCCCACACCCAGGGTGGGGACACCCACACGCACCCAGTCCCGGGCTGTGTGACCTGCAGTGTCACCAGTGTCACTGCCAGTGTCAGCAGCAGGAGTTGGGATGGGATGAGAGGAGAAAGAAGAAAAGAAAAAGGAAAGGAGAAAGGAAAGGAGAAAGGAAAGGAGAAAGGAAAGGAGAAAGGAAAGGAGAAAGGAAAGGAGAAAGGAAAGAAGGAGAAAGGAAAGGAGAAAGGAAAGGAGAAAGGAAAGGAGAAAGGAAAGAAGGAGAAAGGAAAGGAGAAAGGAAAGGAGAAAGGAAAGGAGGAGAAAGGAAAGGAGGAGAAAGGAAAGAAGGAGAAAGGAAAGAAGGAGAAAGGAAAGAAGGAGAAAGGAAAGGAGAAAGGAAAGGAGAAAGGAAAGAAGAAAGGAAAGGAGAAAGGAATGGAGAAAGGAAAGGAGAAAGGAAAGGAGAAAGGAAAGAAGGAGAAAGGAAAGAAGGAGAAAGGAAAGGAGAAAGGAAAGGAAAAAGGGAAGGGACAGCACCCAGGAGATCCCTGAACCCCACATCCAGGAAAGGAAAGAAAAAAGAAAAGGGAAGGGAAAAGGGAAGGGAAAAGGGAAGGAAAAAGGGAAGGGAAAAGGGAAGGGAAAAGGGAAGGAAAAAGGGAAGGAAAAAGGTGTTCCCAGCTGGGACACCAAGGGTTAAAGAGACACCAGGACATGGGGGGACAGCACCCGGGAGACCCCCCCTGAACCCCACACCCAGGGTGGGGACACCCACACGCACCCAGTCCTGAGGGTAGGAGAGGGAGGTGGGGGAATGGGTGAGGAGAAACTCAAAGGGAGGCAGAAAATCCCCCAAATCCCCCCTGTCCTGGGCTGTCTCACCTGCAGGGTCATCAGCAGTGTCACCATCAGGAGTTGGGATGGGATGAGAGGAGAAAGAAGAAAAGAAAAAGGCAAGAAGGAAAGGGAAAGAAGGAAAGGAAAAGAAGGAAAGGGAAAGAAGGAAAGGGAAAGGGAAAGGGAAAGGGAAAGGGAAAGGGAAAGGGAAAGGGAAAGGGAAAGGGTAGGGGAAAAAGAAAAAGAAGAGAAGAGAAAGAGAAAGAGAAAGAGAAAGAGAAAGAGAAGAGAAGAGAAGAGAAGAGAAGAGAAGAGAAGAGAAGAGAAGAGAAGAGAAGAGAAGAGAAGAGAAGAGAAGAGAAGAGAAGAGAAGAGAAGAGAAGAGAAGAGAAGAGAAGAGAAGAGGGAAAGGGAAAGGGGAAGGGGAAGGGGAAGGGAAGGGAAGGGAAGGGAAGGGAAGGGAAGGGAAGGAAAGGAAAGGAAAGGAAAGGAAAGGAAAGGAAAGGAAAGGAAAGGAAAGGAAAGGAAAGGAAAGGAAAGGAAAGGAAAGGAAAGGAAAGGAAAGGAAAGGAAAGGAAAGGAAAGGAAAGGAAAGGAAAGGAAAGGAAAGGAAAGGAAAGGAAAGGAAAGGAAAGGAAAGGAAAGGAAAGGAAAGGAAAAAGAAAAAGGAAAGAAAAGAAACAAGAAACAAAAAGAGAAAGAGAACAAGAAAAAGAAAAAGAAAAAAGAAAAAAAGAAAAAGAAAACAAAGAGAAACAAAAAGAAAGGGAAAGAGAAGGAGAATCATAGAATCATAGAATCATAGAATCCTTGGGGTTGGAAGGGACCTCGAAAGATCATCTAGTCCAACCCCCCTGCCAGAGCAGGGCCACCTAGAGTACATCGTGCAGGAACGTGTCCAGGCGGGTTTTGAATGTCTCCAGTGAAGGAGACTCCACGACCCCCCTGGGCAGCCTGTTCCAGGGCTCTGTCACCCTTACAGGAAAAACATTTCCCAGATATTCAACTTGAACCTCCTGTGCTCCAATTTACACCCATTACCCCTTGTCCTATCACTGGTCACCACTGAGAAGAGCCTAACTCCATCTCCCTGACACTCACCCCTTACATATTTGAACACATTGATGAGGTCACCCCTCAGTCTCCTTTTCCTGCCCCTCCTCCTATCAGGCAGCTGATGCAGACCAGGTGGATAGGGGAGAATGGAAACAGGTCCCCCACCGAAAAGGCAAAAGAATTCTCTCCCAACCCCCACCACTCCCCCAGGTGCCCAGAGAGAACAGATATGAGGCCCTGGACTCAGAGAATCAAGAAGAGGACAGACAAGAGGACGATCTGTCCATAAGGCCTCCCGCTCACCCCCTGTCTAACAGACGGATTAAAACTTCACCCACAAAGAAAAGAAGAAGGGTAGTCGTAGTTGGTGACTCTCTTCTGAGGGGAACTGAGGGCCCTATATGTCGACCTGACCCATCCCATAGAGAGGTCTGCTGCCTTCCTGGCGCCCGGGTGAGGGATATTAGTAAGAGACTCCCTCAGCTAATTCAGTCCTCGGACTATTACCCACTGTTGGTAGTTCAGGCTGGCAGTGACGACATTATTGGAAGAAGTACAAGAGGGATTAAAAAGGACTTCAAGGCCCTGGGTCGGTTAGTCGATGGGTCAGGAGCACAGGTAGTCTTCGCCTCAGTTCCTGCAGTAGAAGGCTTGAATGAGGAGAGGACTAGGAAAACCCATCTCATTAATAGGTGGCTAAGGGACTGGTGCCACCGGCAGAACTTCGGGTTCTTCGACCATGGGGCAAATCCCAAACTGCCTTGTGTCATTAGGTCTGATGGACTTCATCTAACTAACAGGGGGAAAAGGACTCTAGGTCATAGGTTGAAGGGGCTGATAAGGAGGGCTTTAAACTAGGTTTGAAGGGGGAGAGGGTTGAAACTGAGCTCTCCGGAGAGGAACCTAAAGGTGGACTACCTGAGATAAATGACAAATCAGCAGCCCAGCTGAAGTGCATGTACACCAATGCACGCAGCATGGGCAACAAACAGGAGGAGCTGGAAGCCATCGTGCGGCAGGAAAGCTATGATGTAGTCGCTATCACAGAAACGTGGTGGGATGACTCCCATGACTGGAGTGCTGCCATGGGTGGCTACAGGCTCTTCAGAAGGGACAGGCAGGGTAGGAGAGGTGGAGGGGTAGCCCTATATGTTAGAGAATCTCTCAACACTGTAGAAGTTGAGACCACCAATAATAGGGCAGAATGCCTGGGGGTTAGAATCAGTGGGAAGGTCATCAAGGCCGATATCGTGATGGGAGTCTGTTACAGACCGCCCAATCAGGATGATGAGGTCGACGAAATATTCTACAAGCAACTGGAGGATGTTTCAAAATCATCATCCCTTATTCTCGTAGGTGACTTCAACTTGCCAGACATCTGCTGGGAACTCCACACCGCAGAGAGGAGGCAGTCTAGGAGATTCCTAGAGTGTATTGAAGACAATTTCCTGCTCCAACTAGTAAATGAGCCCACCAGGGACGGAGCCCCACTTGACCTTCTTTTCACAAACAGAGAGGGGCTGGTGGGAGATGGGGTGGTTGATGGACGACTGGGACTTAGTGACCATGAAATAATAGAGTTTTCAATACTCAGGGATTCAAGGAGGGTTGTCAGTAAAACCTCTGTGTTGGACTTCCGGAGAGCAGATTTTGGACTATTCAAAAGACTAGTTCAGAGTATACCCTGGGAAACAGCCCTTGAAAACAGAGGGGTCCAGGAGGGATGGACATACTTCAAAGAGCATATTCTGAAAGCACAGGAACAGGCTGTCCCAGAGTCCCGGAAGGCGAGCCGGCGGGGAAGGCAACCAGTCTGGCTGAACTGGGAGACTCTGAAAGAAATTAGGATTAAGAAGAGGGCCTATCAATTATGGAAAAAAGGGCTAACTTCTCAAGAGGAATTTAGGAATATAGTCAGATCATGTAGAAAGAAAATCAGAGAGACAAAAGCACAACATGAACTGAATCTTGCTACCTCTGTGAAGGACAATAAGAAATGCTTCTACAGATATATCAATAGCAAAAGAAGAGGCAAGGAAAACATTCATTCTGTACTGGACATGAGTGGGAATATAGTTATCAAAGATGAGGAAAAGGCTGAGGTATTTAACACCTTCTTTACCTCAGTTTTCAACAGAAAGACAGGTTATCCTGTTGACAGCAGGCTTCTGGAGCCTATAGAAGGTGATAAAAATCTAAACAGCCCCCCTGTAATATTGAAGGACACAGTCAGGGACCTCTTGAGCTGCTTGGACCCCCACAAGTCTATGGGACCGGATGGGATCCACCCAAGAGTGATGAGGGAGCTGGCAGAAGAGCTCGCCAAGCCTCTCTCTATCATCTACCAACAGTCCTGGCTCACGGGGGACATCCCAGACGATTGGAAGTTGGGGAATGTCATGCCAGTCCATAAAAAGTGCTGGAAGGAGAACCCGGGAAACTCCAGGCCCGTCAGCCTGACCTCAGTGCCTGGCAGGGTCATGGAACAGATCATCCTCAGTGCAATCACACAGCACCTGCAGGATGGGCAAGGGATCAGACCCAGCCAGCACGGGGTTAGGAAGGGCAGGTCCTGTCTGACCAACCTGAGCTCCTTTTATCATCGGGTGACCCGACTGGTGGATGAGGGGAAGGCTGTGGATGTGGTCTGCCTGGACTTCAGCAAGGCCTTTGACACCGTCTCCCACAGCATCCTCCTGAAAAAGCTGCCAGCCCATGGATCAGCCAGGAGCACTCTGTGCTGGGTTAGGAACTGGCTGGAGGGCCGGGCCCAGAGAGTGGTGCTGAACGGGGCTGCATCCAAATGGCGGCCGGTCACTAGTGGTGTCCCCCAGGGATCAGTGTTGGGCCCAGTTCTGTTCAATATCTTTATCGACGACCTAGACGAAGGGATTGAGTCCATCATCAGCAAATTCGCAGATGACACCAAGCTGGGAGGAAGTGTGGACCAACTCGAAGGCAGGAGGGCTCTGCAGAGGGACCTGGACAGACTGGAGAGTTGGGCCGATTCCAACGGCGGGATGAGGTTCAACAAGGCCAAGTGCCGGGTCCTGCACTTTGGCCACAACAACCCCATGCAGCGCTACAGGCTGGGCACAGAGTGGCTGGAGAGCAGCCAGGCAGAAAGGGACCTGGGAGTCTGCATTGACAAGAAACTGAACATGAGCCAGCAGTGTGCCCAGGTGGCCAAGAAGGCCAATGGCATCCTGGCCTGTATCAGAAACAGCGTCACCAGCAGGTCCAGGGAGGTGATTCTTCCCCTGTACTCAGCGCTGGTTAGGCCACACCTCGAGTACTGTGTCCAGTTCTGGGCCCCTCAGTTTAAGAAGGATGTAGAGGTCCTGGAACAGGTCCAAAGGAGGGCAACCAGGCTGGTGAAGGGACTCGAGCACAGGCCCTATGAGGAGAGGCTGAGAGAGCTGGGGCTGTTCAGCCTGAAGAAGAGGAGGCTCAGGGGAGACCTCATTGCTGTCTACAACTACCTGAAAGGAGGCTGTAGCGAGGTGGGAACTGGACTCTTTTCACAGACGACCTTCAACAAGACAAGAGGACACAGTCTTAAGTTGTGCCAGGGGAGGTTTAGGTTAGATATTAGAAAGAATTTCTTCACGGAGAGGGTGATTAGGCTATGGAATGGACTGCCCGGGGAGGTGGTAGATTCTCCGTCCCTGGAGACATTTAAAAAAAGACTGGATGTGGCACTCAGTGCCATGGTCTAGCAACTGCTCCGGTGGGTCAAGGGTTGGACTAGATGATCTCTGAGGTCCCTTCCAACCCGGCTAATTCTATGATTCTATGATCACCTGCAGACCCCAGACCCCCCCTGGGCAGTGGTGTCCTCCGTGTGTCCCGCGGTGTCCTCGGGCTGGGGGTGTCCCGGGCTGGGGGTGTCCCCGGGTGGGGGTGTCCCCGGGTGGGGGTGTCCCGGGCTGGGGGTGTCCCCGGGGTGGGGGTGTCCCAGGGTGGGGGTGTCCCCAGGGTGGGGGTGTCCCGGGCTGGGGTGTCCCGGGCTGGGGTGTCCCGGGCTGGGGGTGTCCCCGGTTCTGCTGCTGCCCCACCTCCCCCTGGGCTTTTTATAGCCCCCAGCCCCCATCAGTTCGTGCAGGCAAAGAGAGCAGGAGTAAGCACATGGCAGCGCGGAACAGAGAGCAGAGAGCGGCAGGTTGCTTCCAGAGGGCAGGAACGTGGCTAGACAGGGAGCTACTTGTAGATAGATACATCATGGTCAAACGCGGCCAAAAGCCACAGTGAAAAAGAATGTGGGGCCTCAGACGGAGCTCCCAAGCAGGCACACGGCAGTGCAGGTCTCTAGCTGCACTGAATGCCTGTGCCTGGCACTGGTATCAAAGGGAACCGGTGACAGCGCATGTGTGCGGTGTGAGCAAGTAGATGATCTCCGCAGGCAGGTGGTTAAACTGACAGAGGAGGTTGAGAGACTGAGAACCATTAGAGAATGTGAGAGGGAAATAGACTGGTGGAATCACACCCTGAGGCAGGGGCAGACGGGAGAGGTTGAGGAGATGATGGATCCCCCCCCCTCCTGTCACCAGACAGAAGGAGAGGACCCCCCTCAGGACCCCCCCCAGGACCCCCTCAGCTCCCCCTTAAGCCCCCCTCACTCCCTTCCTTTCCCCCCCCCCATTACCTCCCCCTCAGGCCCCCTCTCAGCCCCCCAATTTATGCCCCCCTCAGCCCCCCCTCTCAGCGCCTCCCTCAGCACCCCCCTTTGCCCCCCCCTCAACCTCCCCTTACGCCCCCCTCACCCCCTCCCCTTAACCCCCCCCTTTACCTCCCCCTCAGAACCCCCCTCACTCCCTCCTCAACCCCCCCGCTCAGGACCCCCCTCACCCCCCTCTCAGCCCCCCCCTTTATGCCCCCCTCACCTCTCCCTTACGCCCCCCCTTGCCCCCCTCAGCTCCCCCTTCAACATACCCTTCACCCTCCCCTCAGGACCCCCCCAGCCCCCCCTCAGCCCCCTCCTCAGCCCCCTCCCCTCCCTCAGGATCCCCCTCATTCCCCCTATCAGCCTCCCCCTCACCCTCCCCCCCTCCTTCACCCTCCCCTCAACGCCCTCAGGACCCCCTCAACCCCCCCCCCCCCTTTCGCCCCCCTCACCCTCTCCCCGTCCCCCCCCCATTACCTCCCCCTCAGGACCCCCCTCACCCCCCTCCTTTATGCCCCCCTCACCCCTCCCTTACGCCCCCCCCCCTTGCCCCCCTCAGCCCCCCCTTCACCATCCCCTTCACCCCCCCCTCAGGCCCCCCCTCAGGACTCCCTCAGCCCCCCCTTAAGCCCCCCCTCACCCCCTTCCCTTCCCCCCCCCATTACCTCCCCCTCAGCCCCCCTCTCAGCCCCCCCTTTATGCCCCCCTCACCCCTCCCTTACGCCCCTCCCTTGCCCCCCTCAGCCCCCCCTTCACCATCCCCTTCACCCCCCTCTCAGGACCCCCCTCAGGGCCCCCCCAGCCCCCTCCTTAGCCCCCTCCCCCCCCAGGATCCCCCTCATTCCCCCTATCAGCCCCCCCCTCAGAACTCCCCTCAGCCCCCCCCCTCACCCTCCCCCTCTCAGCTCCCCCCTTAGCCCCCCCCTCAGCCCCCCCTCCAACCCCCTCTTCAGGATTCTCCTTAACCCCCCCTCTCAGCCCCCCCCTCACTCCCACCTCAGGCCCCCCCTCAGGACGCCCCCAGCCCCCTCCTCAGCCCCCTCCTCAGCCCCCCCCCCTCCGGATCCCTCTCATTCCCCTATCAGCCCCCCCCTCAGAACTCCCCTCAGCCCCCCCTTAGCCCCCCCGCTCAGGACCCCCCTCAGGACTCCCTCAGCCCCCCCTTAAGCCCCCCCTCACCCCCTCCCCTTCCCCCCCCCCATTACCTCCCCCTCAGGCCCCCTCTCAGCCCCCCCCTTTATGCCCCCCTCAGCCCCCCCTCTCAGCGCCTCCCTCAGCACCCCCCTTTGCCCCCCCCTCAACCTCCTACGCCCCCCTCACCCCCTCCCTAACCCCTCAGCCCCTCTCTCAGAACCCCTCACTCCCTCCTCAACCCCGCTCAGGACCCTCAGCCCCCTCTCCTCACCCTCCCCTTCCCATTACCTCTCGCCTCAACCCCTCAGGACGCCCCTCACCCCCCTCTCAGCCCCCCCTCTTTATGCCCCCCTCACCCCTCCCTTACGCCCCCCCCTTGCCCTCCTCAGCCCCCCCTTCACCATCCCCCTCACCCCCCCCTCAGGACCCCCCTCAGGACCCCCCCAGCCCCCCCTCACCCCCTCCCTTACCCCCCCCATTACCTCCCCTTCAGGCCCCCCCTCAGCCCCCCCCTCAGAACCCCCCTCACTCCCTCCTCAACCCCCCCGCTCAGGACCCCCCTCAGTCCCCCCCTTTATGCCCCCCTCACCCCCTCCTCACCCCCCTCCTTGCCCTTCCTTCCCCCCCCCCATCACCCCCTTATCACCCCCCCTTCAGCCCCCCCAGCCCCACTTTTCCGAGTGGCCCCCCGGTTGCCCCCCACCCTCCGTGGGCTCCTGTCCCCCCCAAGCTGCTGGCCCAGGGCTCTCTGGGTGCCGGTGGCCCAATTGTCTCCCTGGTGGCCACCAACCCCCCCTCCCCCCCTCAAACATCCCCCCCCGTGGCCATGGGGGGCCTCATCCAGCCCCCCCCCCCACCAAGCAGCCCCCCCCCCGCCTCATCCAGCGGGATCCAGGGATGGGACAAGCGGCTCCAGGAGGTGCCCGAGTGGGGGTTGGGGTCTCCCGTGGGACCCCCCCGACCCCCCCCCAGGATTGGGGTGCGGGAGTGGAGGGGGGAGGGGAGAACATGGAGGGGTTTGGGGGGGGGGGGCACAGAATGGAGCCTGAGGAGCCCCGGGGGGGGCAGAAGAGACCCCCCCCCCTCAGCCATGGCCACCGGGACCACCACGGGGACCACCGGGACCACCCATGCCACAACCTGCCCCGTCCTCAGCAGCGTGGGGAGGGCTGGGGGGGGGGGTTATGGGGTGGTTGTGGAGTGGGGGTGGTTAAGGGGGGGTTATGGGGGTTGTGGGGTGGTTGTGGGGGGGTTATGAGGTGGTGGTTGTGGGGGGGGTTGTTATGGGGTTGTTATGGGGGGGTTATGGGGTGGTGGTGGGGTTGTTGTGAGGGGGTTGTGGGGTGGTTGGGGGGTTGTGGGGTGGTGGTTGTGGGGGGTTATGGGGTGGTGCTTATGGGATGGTGGCTGGGGGGGGTTTGTGGGGGGGTTATGAGGTGGTGGTTGTGGGGTGGTTGTGGGTTGGTTGTTGTGGGGTTGTTGTGGGGGGGTTGTGGGGTTGTTGTGGGGTGGTTGTTGTGAGGGGGTTGGGGGGTGGTCAGGGGGCTATGGGGGTTGTGGGGTGGTGGTTAGGGGATGGTGGTTGTGGGGGGTTTGTGGGGGGGTTTGTGGGGGGGTTATGAGGTGGTGGTTGTGGGGTGGTTGTGGGTTGGTTGTTGTGGGGTTGTTTTGGGGGGGTTATGGGGTGGTGGTTATGGGGTTGTTGGGGGGTTGGGGGGCTGTGGGGGGTGCTGGTGAGGTTGTTGTGGGGGTTATGGGGTGGTGGTTGTGGGGTTGTTGTGGGGTGATTATGAGGTGGTGGTTATGGGGGGTGGTGGTTGTGGAGGGGATTGTGGGGGTGTGGGGGTTATGGGGTGGTGGTTTTGGGGTGGTTGTGGGTTGGTAGTTGTGGGGTACTTATGGGGGGTTATGGGGTGGTAGTGGGGTTGTGGGGTGGTGGTTATGGGGGGTGGGGTTGTGGGGGGGTTATGGGGTGGTGGTTGTGGGGTTGTTGTGGGGAGGTTGTGTGGGGGTTGTGGGGTTGTTGTGGGGTGGTGGTGGTGGGGTTGTTGTGAGGAGGTTGTGTGGGGGTTGTGGGGTTGTTGTGGGGTGGTGGTGGTGGGGTTGTTGTGGGGAGGGTTATGGGGTGATGGTGGTTATGGGGTGGTTGTGGGGTGGTGGTTATGGAGGGGTGGTGGTTGTGGGGTGGTTATGGGGTGGTTGGGGGGTTATGGGGGTCGTGGGGTGGTGGTTGTGGGGGGGTTACGGGGTGGTTGGTTATGGGGTTGTTATGGGGTGGGGGGGGAAGAGTTGTTTTGCGGTGGTTCCTGCAACCCGGTTACAGTGCAGACCCCAGAGGGGAACCCCATGGGAGGGTTTTTTTTTGGGGGGGGGGGGTTCCTGACTGTGTCCATCCCCCCCCCAACCCCCCCAAAGGCAGGAGGTGGCTGCAGGGTGGGTGGGGTGGTAAAAATAACCCATGGGGTGGTAAAAATAACCCATGGGCTGGCACGGGTCCCGGGATCACAGAATCACAGAATCCTAGGGGTTGGAAGGGACCTCGAAAGATCATCTAGTCCAACCCCCCCTGCCAGAGCAGGGCCACCTAGAGTACATCGTGCAGGAACGTGTCCAGGCGGGTTTTGAATGTCTCCAGTGAAGGAGACTCCACGACCCCCCTGGGCAGCCTGTTCCAGGGCTCTGTCACCCTTACAGGAAAAAAATTTTTTCGAATATTCAACTTGAACCTCCTATGCTCCAATTTACACCCATTACCCTTGTCCTATCACTGCTCACCACTGAGAAAAGCCTAACTCCATCTCCCTGACACTCACTCCTTACATATTTGAAAACATTGATGAGGTCACCCCTCAGTCTCCTTTTCTCCAAACTAAAGAGACCCAGCTCCCTCAGCCTTTCCTCATAAAGGAGATGTTCCACTCCCTTAATCATCTTCGTAGCTCTGCGCTGGACTCTTTCAAGCACTTCCCTGTCCTTCTTGAACTGAGGGGCCCAGAACTGGACACAATACTCCAGGTGCGGCCTCACCAATGCAGAATAGAGGGGGAGGAGAACCTCTCTTGACCTACTAACCACACCCTTTCTACTGCACCCCAGGATGCCATTGGCCTTCTTGGCCACAAGGGCACATTGCTGGCTCATGGTCATCTTCTTGTCAACCAGGACCCCCAGGTCTCTTTCACCTACACTGCTCTCCAGCAGGTCAGCCCCCAACCTATACTGGGACATCAGGTTGTTCTTCCCCAAATGCAAAACTCTACACTTCTCCTTGTTGAACTTCATCATGTTTCTCCCTGCCCAACTCTCCAACCTGTCTAAGTCTCTCTGAATGGCAGCACAGCCTTCTGGTGTGTCAGCCACTCCTCCCAGCTTAGTGTCATCAGCAAACTTGCTGAGGGTACATTCTATACCCTCATCCAAGTCGTTGATGACGATATTGAACAACACCGGTCCCAGTACCGACCCCTGAGGGACTCCACTAGTCACACACCTCCAACCAGATTCTGCCCCATTGACTACAACTCTCTGACCCCTTCCTTTCAACCAGTTCCTGATCCACCTCACTACCTGATCACCAAACCCATACTTGGTCAACTTATCTACAAGGATGCTGTGAGAGACGGTGTCAAATGCTTTACTGAAATCAAGATAAACCACATCTACTGCTCTTCCATCATCTATCCACCTAGCAATTTCCTCATAGAAGGCTATGAGGTTAGTCAAACATGATTTACCCTTGATAAAACCATGCTGACTGCTCTTGATGACCCCCATGTCCTTGATATGCCTGGAGAGAGTGACAAGAACAAGTTGTTCCATCACCTTTCCAGGGATGGAGGTGAGGCTGACCGGTCTATAGTTACCCGGGTCCTCCTTCTTGCCCTTCTTGTAGACTGGAGTGACATTTGCTATTCTCCAGTCCTCAGGCACCTCTCCTGTTACCCATGACTTACTGAAGATGATGGAGAGTGGCCTAGCAATGACCTCCGCCAGCTCCATCAGCACCCTTGGATGCATTCCATCTGGACCCATCAACTTATGGATATCCAGATTACTCAGCTGATCCCTAACCCAATCCTCATCTACTATGTCTAACTCCTCATCTATCTTGACTACTTCTGGGGCTAAATGAATCTGGGGCTCATGTGGAAACCCTGCAGGAGTAAAGACAGAGGCAAAGAAGGCGTTCAGCACCTCTGCCTTCTTTATATCCTCTGTCACCAGGGCTCCCAGCTCATCCCTTAGTGGGCCAATATTGCCTCTGGTGTTAGTTTTGCTAGCTATGTATTTGAAAAAGCCCTTTCTATTATCCTTAACCTGACTTGCAAGGTGAAGTTCCAAGGAGGCCTTAGCTTTCCGAATTGCCTCCCTACATCCTCTGACGACAGTCCTGTATTCCTCCCAAGTGACCAGCCCCCCCTTCCATGATCTGTAGATTTTCCTTTTCCACTTCAGTTTTCCCAGCAGTTCCTTTTTTAACCATGCTGGCCTCCTAGCTCCCTTACTAGATTTCCTAACCATAGGGATGCTCTGATCCTGTGCTTGCAAATAGTGGTCCTTGAACATTGACCAGCTATCTTGAGCCCCTTTATCTTCTAACACCCTGTCCCATGGGATTTCTCTTAACAGTTGATTGAGGAGGCCAAAGTTTGCCCTGTGGAAGTCCAGGGTTTTGGTCCTACTGGGTATTCTGTTCCTTCCACACAGGATCCTGAACTCTACCATCTCATGATCACTGCAGCCAAGGCTGCCATTGACCACCACTTCTTCGACAAGGCCCTCCTTGTTGGTTAGTATAAGATCCAGCAGCGCTCCTCTTCTAGTCGGCTTGTCCACCATCTGCATTAAGAAGTTATCATCAATGCACTGGAGGAACCTCCTAGACTGTGAAAGGCTGGCTGTGTGAGTCAACCAGCAGATATCAGGGTAGTTAAAATCCCCCATGAGGACTAGGGACTGAAGTTGTGAGGCTGCTTTCAGCTGCCTGTAGAAGGCCTCATCAACCTCTTCGCCTTGATCAGGAGGTCTGTAGTAGACCCCCACAACTGTATCACCCACACCAGCCTGCCCCTTAATTCTTACCCACAGACTTTCAACTTGCCCCTCATCAGCCCCTGCACAAAACTCAACACATTCGAGTTGCTCTCTCACATAAAGAGCAACTCCACCACCTCGCTTCCCCTCCCTATCTTTCCGAAAAAGCACATAACCATCCATGGCCACATTCCAGTCATGTCACCTATCCCACCATGTCTCTGTTATCGCTACCAGATCATAACCCTTAGCCCGTACACTGACCTCTAACTCTTCTTGCTTATTCCCCATGCTGCGTGCATTAGCATACAGACATTTCAGGAAACAAACAGAGCACACTGGTGGGACTAAATCCTCCCTAGACCACCTGCCTTCGGGCCCTGGTTTGTTCTTCTTGTGTTTGTCCCTAACAGACCCAGTTTTCTCCCCTTCCCCCTTCACATCTAGTTTAAAGCCCTCTCAATGAGCCCTGCTAAGTCCTGCCCCAAAAGCCTCTTCCCCCTCTGGGACAGGTGCATCCCACCTGCCACCACCAGGCCAGGTGTCTCATACAGCATCCCATGATCGAAAAAACCAAAACCCTGTCTTTGGCACCAGTCTCTTAGCCACTCGTTGACCTGTAAACTCTTCCTATATACCTCCCCACCCATTCTTACAGGAGGGATGGAGGCAAACACTACTTGTGCTCCAGACCCCCTAACTAGCCGTCCCAGGGCCCTGAAGTCACTCTTCATTGCCCTTACATTTCTTGTGATAATTTCATCACTGCCAACCTGAAAAATCAGCAGTGGATAGTAATCAGAGGGACCCACAAGATTAGGGAGTTTCCTTTTAACATCTCTAATCCGAGCCCCAGGGAGGCAACAGACCTCCCTGTGGGATGGGTCCGGTCGACAGATGGGCCCTAGGTTGGTGGTCAAACGGAAACCCGTAGGCCGATTGTTGGTGGTGCTGTGGGTAGGGTTCCATGTGAGGGTTAAGGCCAGCCCAGGTTTTCAGTGCTCACTCTTTGCATTTGTTTTCCAGTCCCCGGTATTCGGACTTCGGGACGGGAATGTAATTGTCAAAGATGAAGAAAAGGCTGAGGTATTTAACACTTTCTTTGCCTCAGTTTTTAACAGTAAAACGGGCTATCCTGATGACAGCTGGCTTCTGGAGCCTATAGGAGACAAGAATCTAAACACTCTCCCTGCAATCCAGAAGGAAACTGTCAGTGATCTACTGGGCTGCTTGGATCCCCACAAGTCTATGGGACCAGATGAACTCCATCCAAAGGTGATGAGAGAGTTGGCAGAAGAGCTCGCCAAGCCTCTCTCTATCATCTACCAGAAGTCCTGGCTCACTGGGGACATCCCAGATGACTGGAAGTTGGCAAATGTCACGCCAATCCACAAGAAGGGCCGGAAGGAAGACCCGGGAAACTACAGGCCCGTCAGCCTGACCTCAGTGCCTGGCAGGGTTATGGAGCAGATCATCCTGGGGGCAATCACACAGCACCTGCAGGATGGACAGGGGATCAGACCCAGCCAGCATGGGTTTAGGAAGGGCAGGTCCTGTCTGACCAACCTGATCTCCTTTTATGATCAGGTGACCCGCCTGGTGGATGAGGGGAAGGCGGTGGATGTGGTCTATCTGGACTTCAGCAAGGCCTTCGACACCATCTCCCACAGCATCCTCCTGAGAAAGCTGGCTGCCCACAGCTTGGACAAGCGTACTCTGCACTGGGTTAGGAACTGGCTGGAGGGCCGGGCCCAGAGAGTGGTGCTGAACGGGGCTGCTTCCAGTTGGCGGCCGGTCACCAGCGGTGTCCCCCAGGGATCTGTGCTGGGCCCAGTCCTGTTCAATATCTTCATTGATGACTTGGATGAGGGGATTGAGTCCATCATCAGCAAGTTTGCTGATGACACCAAGCTGGGGAGAAGTGTTGATCAGCTGGAAGGCAGGAGGGCTCTGCAGAGGGACCTGGACAGACTGGAGAGATGGGCTGACTCCAATGGGATGAGCTTCAACAAGGCCAAGTGCCGGGTCCTCCACTTTGGCCACAACAACCCTATGCAGCGCTACAAACTGGGGACAGAGTGGTTGGAGAGCAGCCAGGCAGAAAGGGACCTGGGAGTCTGGATTGACAGGAAGCTGAACATGAGCCAGCAGTGTGCCCAGGTGGCTAAGAAGGCCAATGGCATCCTGGCATGTATCAGAAACAGCGTCACCAGCAGGTCCAAGGAGGTGGTTCTGCCCCTATACTCAGCCCTGGTAAGGCCACACCTTGAGTACTGTGTTCAGTTTTGGGCCCCCAAGTTCAAGAAGGATATTGAGGTCCTTGAACAGGTCCAAAGGAGGGCAACCAAGCTGGTGAAGGGACTCGAACACAGATCCTATGAGGAGAGGCTGAGGGAGCTGGGGCTGTTCAGCCTGAGGAAGAGGAGGCTCAGGGGAGACCTCATTGCTCTCTACAACTACCTGAAAGGAGGTTGGAGCCAGGCAGGGGTTGGTCTCTTTTCCCAGGCAACTCTCAATAAGACAAGAGGGCATGGTCTTAAATTGTGCCGGGGGAAGTTCAGATTGGCTATTAGAAAGAATTTTTTCACAGAAAGGGTGATCAGACATTGGAACGGACTGCCTGGGGAGGTGGTGGACTCTTCGTCCCTGGAGACATTTAAAAAGCGACTCGATATGGCACTCAGTGCCATGGTCTAGTGACTGTGGCGGTAGCTGATCAAGGGTTGGACTTGATGATCTCTGAGGTCCCTTCCAACCCAACCTGTTCTATGATTCTATGATTCTATGATGGTCAAACGGAAACCCGTAGGCCGATTATTGGTGGTGCTGTGGGTAGGGTTCCATGTGAGGGTTAAGGCCAGCCCAAGTTTTCAGTGGTCACTCTTTGCATTTGTTTTCCAGTCCCCGGTATTCGGACTTCGGGACCCTATTCAGCAATTCGGGCAAATGGCCGCTTAGGGCTTGTACATTAAAGGCTGGTGGTCAAACGGAAACCCGGGGTGCCTAAAGCAAGGGGAAGGGGGGTCATAGGGATGTTTTTTCGGGGGGGTTTTTGGGGTCCTGACCCCTCTCCCCCTCTTTGTGACACCCCCCTCCCAGGTTTTGGAGCGTTTTCTGCTGTCTCTGTGTCCCCCCCAGAGCCGGGAGCCCCCCCGTGGGGGGTCCCTGGTGGTGTCCCTGAGGGTGACCAGGGGGGTCGGGGGGCACCCAACCACCTCCACCCTCACGGGTGGGTGAGGGGGGTCCCAGAGGTGGGGATGGGGAATTGGGTCTGGGGGTCCTGACCCTGACACCACCCCCCCAAACTCCCCCCCCCCCCATCAGTGGCGGCCGTTGGAGACCTGAGCTGGGACCTGAGGGATGAGGGGATGGGGGGAGGTGAGAGACCCCCTAAACAGCCCCCCGAAGACCCTAACCCCCCCCCCAGGACCTCAATCCCCTCTCCCCAAGACCCCAAATCCCCCCCAATCCCCGCCCCAAATCCTTCCCAAGACCCCAAATCCCCCTCAAATTCTCCCCCCTCCCCAAATTCCCCTCAAACCCCCCGAACCTCAAATTCCCCCCCAAAAAATCACCCCCAAATCCCCCCCAGCACCCAAGATACCCCCTCCAGGACCCCAAATCCCCCCCCAGGACCCCAAATCCTCCCCCGAACCCCAAATCCCCCCCCAGAACCTTAAATCCCCCCCCAGGACCCCAAATCCCCCCCCCAGACCCCAAATTCCCCCCTAACCCCCCCTCTAACCCCCTCCTCAAGTTCTCTCTCCCCCCCCAGCCCCCCAGGGGGTGCCCTCCCCCCCCCCCCATGCTGTGCCCCCCTCCTCCTGGGCCCCCACCTCCTATGCACCTACCAGGTCAGTTTGGGGGGACCCCCCCCCCATATCCTACTTTGGGGGGGGGGAAATGGGGTCAGGGACCCTCCCGGGACCCCAAAGTAGGGCGGGGGGGGGGGCTAAAAATAACCTGGGGAGGGGGAGAAAGGGAGGGGTGGCCTCGTTTGGGGGGGGGGGGTGTGTGGAACTGGAACCAGTTTAATGGGGGGGTTAAACTGGGGGGGGCTCAAACTGGGATTATTTTGAGGCAGGGGGACTGGGACCAGATTGGGGGGGGGTGTCTCGAACTGGAACCAGTTTGGGGGGGACTGGGACTAGTTTGGGGGGGGGGCTTGAAATGATATCATTCTGTGGGGGGACTCGTCCCAGTTTGTGGGGTGTGGGGGTGTTCCCAGTCGAAACTGGTCCCAGTCTGGGGGTGTCACTGGTGTGTTTGTGTCCCCAGCTGTGCCCAACCCCCCCGGACCCCCTCTCCCTGCGCTGCTTCCTGCAGAGGAGCTCCCTGAGCAACCCCGAGGTGATGTCCCCAGTGTCCCCCCCAGTGTCCCCCCAGTGTCCCCAATGTGTCCCCTCCAGTGTCCCCCCAGTGTCCCCAATGTGTCCCCCCAGTGTCCCCCCCAGTGTCCCCCCAGTGTCCCCCCAGTGTCCCCAATGTGTCCCCCCCAGTGTCCCCAAAGTGTCCCCCCCAGTGTCCCCAATGTGTCCCCTCCCCCCCCAGGTGCTGTTTCACTTTTGCATCACCGTGGATGGGGTTGTGACGTCACACACCTACGGGTGACACTTTAGGGACACCCACCCCCACCCCTACCCCCCCCCCTTGGGGACATCCCCACATCACCCTGTCCCCCTGTCCCCCTGTCCCCTGTCCCCTGTCCCTGTCCCCCTGTCCCTGTCTCCCTGTCCCATCCCTCTCCCCTGTCCCCTGTCCCCCTGTCACGTGTGCACGTGTCAGCTGTGCCCCTGTCACCTGTGTCCCTGTCCCTCTCCCCCTGTCCCATCCCTCTCCCCTGTCTCCCTGTCCCCTGTCCCCCTGTCCCCTCTCCCCCATCCCCCTGTCACCTGTGCCCCTGTCCCCCTGTCACCAGTGCCCCTGTCCCTGTCCCCCTGTCCCTGTCCCCTGTCCCCTGTGCCCCTGTCCTTCTCCCCCTGTCCCATCCCTCTCCCTTGTCCCCCTGTCCCTGTCCCCCTGTCCCCCTGTCACCAGTGCCCCTGTCCCCCTGTCCCCAGCCCTGAGCCCGTGGAGGTGACATGGGGGACACGGCTGAGGGTCCAGAGCTGTCACTTCACACCGTAGGAGCGGGACATGAGGGGGGGCAGGGAGTGTACATTGGGGACATCAGGGGACATGGCGGGGGACATTGGGGACATCTGGGGATGAGAGGGACATTGGGGACATCAGGGGACATGGGGGGGACATTGGGGACATCAGGGGATGAGAGGGACATTGGGGACATCAGGGGACATGGGGAAGACATTGGGGACAGTGATGGGGATCGGAGGGGAACACTGGGGGACACGGGGACATGAGGGGACATTGGGGGACATCGGGCGACAGGGAGGGGATGGGGGACATGGGGGAAGAAAGGGACACGGAGGGACATTGGGGGACAACAGTGGGGACAGGGGGGACATGGGGACATCAGGGGATATGGGGGGGACAACGGTGGGGACATTGGGGGGGGACATTGGGAGACACAGGGGAGACACTGGGGACATGGGGGGGGACACACTGGGGACGATGGGGACATTGAGGGACAGGGAGGAGACATTGTGGGGGACACCGGGGGGACAGAGTGTCCCTGCAGGGGTGACCCCGGTGTCCCCCCTCCAGGTTGGTGTCCCCTGGGGGGGGTCTCCCTCCCCCCTGCAGCCGCCTCCACCCCCGTCCCGGTCCCCACATCCCCCTCAGGGTCCCCCCTGAGGTGGCGGCCACCAGGCTGGGAGGGGAGGTGGCCCTGTGCCCCATGGCCGCGCTCGCTCCATGTCACCTCCGGGTCCCCAACCTCCCCGTCACCCTCTGCAGCGTCCAGATATCCCAGGGGAACAGCGCAGGGGGCACTGGGAAGGGACTGGGAGGGACTGGGGGGAGACTGGGAGGAACTGTGAGTGACTGGGAGGGGACTGCGAGGGACTGGGGGGAACTGGAAGGGAACTGGGAGGAACTGCGGAGGTTTGGGAGGGCATTGGGAGGAACTGGGAGGGCACTTGGGGGAACTGGGAGGTGACTGGGGGGAGCACTGGGAGGGAATGGGAGGGAATGGGAGGAAGAGGGGGGGACTGGGAGGGCACTGGGAGGAACTGTGAGTGACTGTGAGGGACTGGGGGGAACTGGGAGGGGAATGGGAGGGACTGGGAGGGACTGGGGGGAGCACTGGGAGGAACTGTGAGTGACTGGGAGGGGACTATGATGGACTGAGGGGGAACTGGGAGGGGAATGGGAGGTACTGGGAGGAACTGGGGGAACTGGGAGGGACTGTGGGGGACAAGGGGGAGACTGGGAGGGCACTAGGAGGAACTGGGGAGGTCTGGGAGGTGACTGGGAAGAACTGGGAGGGCACTTGGAGGGACTGGGAGGTGACTGGGAGGAACTGGGGGTGGCACTGGGAGGGCCTGGAAGGAACTGGGGGAAGCACTAGGAGTGATTGGGAAGAACTAGGGGGACTGGGGGGGCCATACTGGGAGGTACTGGGAGCAGTGGTGGGGGTTCGGGGGGGTCCCAGCTCCCGTGTTTCCCCTTGACCCCCCCCCACCTTTTCCTCTTCGACCCCGCGGGGATCCCCCCCCCCCCGGGACCCCCTCCCAGTTCCCTGCTGGACCCTTCCCTCCTGGTGGACTGGGACCAGTTTGGGCTCAGGGTCACCTCCCAGTACCACCCCTTCCCCTTCTCCCCCCATCTGGCTGTCCCCGATGTCACTTTCGGGGTGCGGGGACTCCCCCAAATTGGGGGGGGGGGGGAAGGGCAGGAGCCCCCCCAGAGCTTCCTCCTCTTCCTCTTCCTCACCCACCGGGACCCCTTCCAGCGATACGATGGGGGTGAGTGTCCTGGTTTGGGCCAGGATAAAGGTGATTTTCTGTTTCTGTACTTTTGCTTTTAGCCAAGTCCCTTGTAAGTAGTTGCATTTGCTGAAATTAACAGTAAGTTTCTCAAACAGTGTGTGCTTCTAGGACTGATAACACTTGATGTTTATAGTTACTGCTAGAGACTGGTGTGCAGAGCCAAGGACACTGCTCAGCTCTGAGGAAAACATTTTACCCTCCAGAAGGAGTAAAGAGGTCCCACCTGAACCCTCCTTTAGGGAGGAACGGACAAGATAGATGCCAGAATTGACCAAACAGAGTATTCCATCCCATATACGTCACACTCAGTATAAATTTGAGGCATCACGTGGGCCGAGCCAGATTTTTTCCTGCTTCCTTCCTTCACCCGGCATCCTGGAAGGATCCTGTCTGTTCATCTGCCTGTGGTCCTGATCCGTGCCAGCCCATATCTGTGTGTTCCTGCCTCCGGTTCCCGACTGCTGCCGACTCCAGGAGTCCAGCCTGAACTTTCCCAGGGCTGCCCTGCAGCCTCGGTGGTGACGTGAGAGTTATTGGGGAGAGGGGGGAGGAATGTGGTTTCCATTTTCCTGTATATTTGTATATATTTAGTAATTTTTCCCTATTTACCATTACTGTTTCATTAAAGTTGTGTAGTTTAGTTTCCAACTCATAAGTCTCTCTCCCTTATTCTCTCTCCTTTCTTCATCGAGGAGAGAGAGAGATTAATAGAGAGCGTCTGTTATTCGGTTTAATTGCCGGGTCAGTGTTAAACCGTGACAGATTTATTGGCGCCCAACGTGGGGCTCAAGCTAATTGGCTCGAGTCCAGTTTAAATTTTGACTAAATTGCCTGAACAGTTTGAATTCCAACTCCAGTGAAAGAATGGCTTTCCTGAGCTGGAATCAGACCTTGTTCTTTGAAAATTTCACAGGGTTGGAGATTAAACCAATCGTGCCATATCTTTGGTATTTAGGGTATGTGATGTGTATTTTTGCAGCTGGGATTGCTGTTACTATGTGGGTTTTCTTTCGTAAGAGCTGCTTAAGAACCATCGTTGCAATAGTGTCCTCAATACTGGTGTTTATCATCGTGCATGGTGTAGTAGTGTTTCATACAGAGATAAAAAACTTGGTTGGTAATTACACTCCCAGTTTTAATTTGGAAAATTATACCATTCCATCGTATTTTGGGCTGACTCCACCAGATTTTGGTGGCAATAGCATTTCATTTCTCAATCTTCTGGTGGGTGTTGTTAATTTCTCTCATATATTGGTGAGGAGTAACACAAAAACCACAGTAATGAGATTGAGCATGCCTTTTCGGAGGCCGAGAGTTGCTGTTCGGAGAGTGAGAGCTGCTCCTCGTACAGAGAGCACCCCCACTCCTGCCTCCACAGCCACTTCTCGCCCCCCCTCACGCAAGGGCACAACTCAGATAAGGCCGGCCAGCATCGCCAGTGTTTCTGCTACAGCTCCAGTTGCTGTGTCTACTCCCACAGACACTGCTGCTGCTCAGAAAGCAAGCCCTGCTGCTGCCACTGCTGCAGATGCCTCAACCTCTCCCCCTCAGCCCACACAGTTACTTGTTAACCCTGTAACTAGGAGAAAAGGAAAACAAGGGAAATCAGAAACGAGCCTTAACCCTTCCAAGTCTGAACAAGATGACCAGGTGATAGAGGAAATAGAGGATACTGCCTCTCCTCGTAGAGCAGCTAGCGCAGAGTCAGATGAGGACTCAGACTCAGAATCTGCTCAGCTCTATTCCATGAGAGACTTGCGTACTCTGAGAAAAGACTACAGCCGTTTTACAGGTGAACCACTCCTCTCTTGGTTACTCCGATGCTGGAATGAGGGGGCTGCTACCATAACATTAACTCAGAAGGAAGCCAGGCAGTTGGGATCCCTGGCCAAAGATGCAGGTATTGATCGGGCATTTGGGGAAAAGGCTGGAACTACCAGCCTGTGGAAACGACTCTTGTCAGCTGTAAGGGAGAGATATCCCTATAAAGAGGCAATAGATTGCCCACAGATCAAAGCATCCAGACTTGGAAAAGCTATCAGGTATCTCGAAGAATTGGCTGTACGAGATCTGATCTATAATAATGATGGCATTGAAGATCCCCATCACGTACCATGCCCTAAACCTATGATGCAAAGGTTTGTGCATGCTGCACCACCACCTTTTAATCATACACTATCAGTAATGTTATGGGTTCCTGCAGAGGTAGATGCAACTGTGGGTGATGTGATTAAAACTGTACGAGAGTGTGAAGATGCTGTCATAGCCCCTTGTCGGGCCTGGGTCTCAGCTATCAAGAGAGCATCTGAGGAATGGTATTCACCCCTTTCTCCTCAGACAGACGGAGGACACCGCATTGCAGCCGTTAAGAGGAGACGCCCTCCTATGAGACAGAATAGAGAGAAACAGAAATCAGTAAGAGGAACCCTATGGGTAATCCTGTGTGAGTGTGGAGAGGACATGACAAAGTGGGACAAGAAACCTACTGCTGCCCTACAGGACCGAGTGATTGAGTTGATGAGTAAGCCAAAGGCAAAAGGAGGTCCTTCTAAAAAGATGGCTGCTCAAGTCTCCAGTGTAGAGTTACCCAATCCAAAAATGCTGGTGACTCAAGATCCCTGCACATCAGGTGTGAGTACTGGGGATGCAAGCTCCAGTAATGCACATACTGACAATGCTGTATGTGCTCAAGCTTAGAGGTGCCCTGCCTCCAGCCAGGTGGAGGAGAGGGACAACCGAATCTATTGGATTGTGTGGATTTGATGGCCTGGCACATTAGAGCCACAAAAGTATAAAGCCTTGGTGGACACTGGTGCACAGCGCACCCTAATGCCATCGAATCAGAAAGGCACAGACTCCGTCACTATTTCTGGAGTGACGGGGGGATCTAAAGAACTGACTATTGTGAAGGCTGATGTGAGCCTCACTGGAATAAAGTGGCATAAACACCCAATAGTGACTGGTCCAGATGCTCCGTGCATCCTTGGCATAGACTACCTCAAGGGAGGTGATTTCGAGGACCCGAAAGGGTACCGTTGGTCCTTTGGTACTGCAGCTATTAAGACTGAGAATGCAGAATGGCTGCATACTTTGTTTGGCCTTTCAGATAAATCCTTTGTAGTGGGGTTGCTGAGGACTACAAACCAGCGTCTGCCAACTGCTACTTCAGTAGTGCATCGTAGACAGTATCGTGTCAACAGAGATGCTGTGGTCCCCATTCACAAGCTGATCCGGCAACTAGAGAGCCAAGGAGCGATCAGCAAGACTCACTCACCCTTCAACAGTCCTGTATGGCCAGTGAAAAAGCCTAATGGAGAGTGGAGGCTGGCAGTGGACTATCGTGCCCTGAATGAGGTTACACCACCACTAAGTGCTGCTGTGCCGGACATGCTAGAACTTCAGTATGAGCTGGAGTCAAAGGCAGCCAGGTGGTATGCTACTATTGACATTGCTAATGCGTTTTTTGCTATTCCTATAGCACCAGAATGCAGAGCACAGTTTGCCTTCACCTGGAGAGGTGTCCAGTACCCTTGGAATCGACTGCCCCAGGGGTGGAAACACAGTCCTACCATCTGCCATGGACTGATCCATGATACCTTGGAAAAGGGTGGAGCTCCAGAACATCTACAGTACATCGATGACATTATTGTGTGGGGTGACACAGCAAAGGAAGTCTATGAGAAAGGTAAGAAGATAATTGAAATCCTTCTAGAGGCTGGTTTTGCTATTAAAAGGAGCAAGGTCAAGGGACCTGCACAAGAGATACAGTTTCTGGGAGTTAAGTGGCAAGATGGACGTCGCCACATCCCAATGGACGTGATTAACAAAATAACAGCTATGGCCCCACCAACTACCAAAAAAGAAACACAGTCCTTCTTAGGAACTGTTGGTTTCTGGAGAATGCATATTCCTTTTTATAATCAGATTGTGAAACCTCTCTATGAGGTTACTCGGAAGAAGAAAGACTTTAAATGGGGCTCAGAACAACAAGCTGCTTTTGAGAATATTAAACAGGAGATTGTGCAGGCAATGGCCCTTGGACCAATTCGAACAGGGCCAGACATCAAAAATATTCTTTACACCGGAGATGGAGGTGATGGTCCTACATGGAGCCTCTGGCAGAAAGCTCCAGGAGAGACTCGAGGCCGACCTCTAGGATTTTGGGGTCGAAACTACAAAGGCTCTGAAGCCAACTACACAGCTGCTGAAAAAGAGATACTGGCCGCATATGAAGGAGTTAGAGCTGTTTCAGAAGTGATTGGTACTGAAGCACAGCTCCTCCTAGTGCCACGATTACCTGTACTGGGTTTTATGTACACAGGTAGAGAATTTTCCCACCATGCTACCGATGCTACCTGGAGTAAATGGATTGCTTTACTTTCACAGAGAGCTAGGATAGGAAGACTTAATCGTCCAGGAATTGTAGAAGCAATAACACATTGGCCGGAAGGCAAACACTTTGGAATGCCACCAGGAAAAGTGGTGAAACGGGCTGAAGAAGCCCCACCATACGACCAACTACCAGAGAGTGAGAAACAATATGCTCTTTTCACTGATGGATCCTGTCGTCTGGTAGGAAGCCATCGAAGGTGGAAAGCTGCCGTATGGAATCCTACACGACTAGTTGCAAAAACAGATGAAGGAGATGGTGAATCAAGTCAATTTGCAGAGGTAAAAGCTATCCAATTGGCTTTGGACATTGCTGAACAAGAAAAGTGGCCGAGACTTTATCTCTATACTGACTCATGGATGGTAGCAAATGCCTTATGGGGTTGGTTAAAGCAGTGGAAGCAAAACAACTGGCAGCGTAGAGATAAACCTATCTGGGCTGCTGAACTCTGGAAAGATATTGCTGCTAGGTTAGAGAAACTTGATGTAAAAGTGCGTCACGTAGATGCCCATGTACCTTCATATCGAGCTACCGAGGAACATCGAAACAACCAACGAGCAGATGAGGCTGCTGAAGTGTTCCAAATAGATCTGGACTGGGACCATAAAGGTGAACTGGTTTTGGCCAAATGGGCCCACAATGCTTCAGGTCATCAAGGCAGGGATGGAACATATCGATGGGCTCGTGACCGAGGGGTGGATTTATCTTTGGACTCTATTATGCAGGTTATCCACGACTGTGACATATGTGCTGCAATTAAGCAAGCTAAAAGGTTGAAACCTCTGTGGTATGAAGGGAGATGGTCAAAATATAGGTATGGGGAGGCCTGGCAAGTCGACTACATCACACTGCCTCAAACCCGCCAGGGTAAGCGCTATGTGCTTACAATGGTGGAGGCAAGTACAGGATGGCTGGAAACATATCCTGTGCCTCATGCCACAGCCCGGAACACTATCCTGGGCCTAGAGAAACAGGTCTTGTGGAGACATGGTACACCAGAGAGAACTGAGTCAGATAATGGAACTCATTTCAAAAATAGTCTCATAAATAACTGGGCCAAAGAACATGGCATCGAGTGGATATACCATATTCCCTATCATGCACCAGCCTCAGGTAAAATTGAAAGGTACAATGGTCTGTTAAAAACTACCTTAAAAGCAATGGGTGGTGGAACTTTCAAAAATTGGGACAAGCACTTGGCAAAAGCTACCTGGTTAGTTAATACCAGGGGTTCCATCAATACAGCTGGTCCTGCTCAGTCAGATCTTCTACACACAGTAGATGGGGACAAAGTGCCTGTGGTGCATGAGAAGAATCTGCTGGGGAAAACAGTTTGGATTTATCCTGCCTCGGGCAAAGGCAAACCCATCCGTGGGGTTGCTTTCGCTCAAGGGCCTGGACACACTTGGTGGGTGATGATGAAAGATGGAGAAGTACAATGGGTACCACAAGGGAATCTAACACTAGGTGAGAATTCCTAATTTCTGCTTGTCTAGCTTAATCAGTAATGCATGGACTCTTTGGGAGTCATGAACTTGTATCCCACCATAACTACTGTTATGTGAACTGCTGCATAAACTAACAGTGTTCTATGAGTGTTTTTCAGGATGATTTTGTGGTGATGAAACCAGAACTAGGTTCATCGGCTGGCATCCAGTAACTTCCTTGAAATTACCATCTGCAACCTGTAACTTGTGAACCATGGACATGAACTGTGAAGACTGGTCCTTCTTTTGAGAATCTGCTACAATAGATGAACATCTGCAATTGTAGACTGAATTACTTAGTGAATTTTAGCACTGAGAGATAGTAATAATTTGTGTATAATATGTTTAAGGATAAAAGATAGTAATGATTGGAGCATGACGCAAATGGTATGGAATAAGGGGTGGAATGTCCTGGTTTGGGCCAGGATAAAGGTGATTTTCTGTCTTGTACTTTTGCTTTTAGCTAAGTTTCTTGTAAGTAGCTGCACTGCTGAAATTAACAGCAAGTTTCTCAGACAGTGTGTGTTTCTAGGATTGATAACACTCGATGTTTATAGTTACTGCTAGACTGGTGTGCAGAGCCAAGGACACTGCTCAGCTCTGAGGAAAACATTTTACCGTCCAGGAGGATACAGAGGTCCCACCTGAGCCCTCCTTTGGGGAGGAACAGACAAGATAGATGCCAGAATTAACCAAACAGAGTATTCCATCCCATATACGTCACACTCAGTATAAATTTGAGGCATCACGTGGGCCAAGCCAGATCTTTTCCTGCCCCTTCGTTCACCCGGCATCCTGGAAGGATCCTGTCCGTTCGTCTGCCTGTGGTCCTGATCCGTGCCAGCCCATATCTGTGTGTTCCTGCCTCCGGTTCCCGACTGCTGCCGACTCCAGGAGTCCAGCCTGGACTTTCCCAGGGCTGCCCTACAGCCTCGGTGGTGACGTGAGAGTTATTGGGGGAGAGGGGGGAGGAATGTAGTTTCCATTTTCCTGTATATTTGTATATATTTAGTAATTTTTCCTATTTATCATTACTGTTTCATTAAAGTTGTGTAGTTTAGTTTCCAACCCATAAGTCTCTCTCCCTTATTCTCTCTCCTTTCTTTATCAAGGAGAGAGAGATTAATAGAGAGCGTCTGTTATTCGGTTTAATTGCCGGGCCAGTGTTAAACTGTGACACCAGCCCAAGTTTTCAGTGCTCACTCTTTGCATTTGTTTTCCAGTCCCCGGTATTCGGACTTCGGGACCCTATTCAGCAATTCGGGCAAATGGCCGCTTAGGGCTTGTATGTTCAAGGCTGGTGGTCAAACGGAAACCCGGGGTGCCTAAAGCAAGGGGAAGGGGGGTCATAGGGATGTTTTTTCGGGGGGGTTTTTGGGGTCCTGACCCCTCTCCCCCTCTTTGTGACGCCCCCCTCCCAGGCTTTGGAGCGTTTTCTGCTGTCTCTGTCCCCCCCCCAGAGCCGGGAGCCCCCCCGTGGGGGGTCCCTGGTGGTGTCCCTGAGGGTGACCAGGGGGGTCGGGGGGCACCCAACCACCTCCACCCTCACGGGTGGGTGAGGGGGGTCCCAGGGGTGGGGATGGGGAATTGGGTCTGGGGGTCCTGACCCTGACACCACCCCCCCAAACCCCCCTCCCCCCCCCCCCATCAGTGGCGGCCGTTGGAGACCTGAGCTGGGACCTGAGGGATGAGGGGATGGGGGGAGGTGAGAGACCCCCTAAACAGCCCCCCGAAGACCCTAACCCCCCCCCCAGGACCTCAATCCCCTCTCCCCAAGACCCCAAATCCCCCCCAATCCCCCCCCAAATCCTTCCCAAGACCCCAAATCCCCCTCAAATTCTCCCCCCTCCCCAAATTCCCCTCAAACCCCCCGAACCTCAAATTCCCCCCCAAAAAATCCCCCCCAAATCCCCCCCCAGCACCCAAGATACCCCCCCCAGGACCCCAAATCCCCCCCCCAGGACCCCAAATCCCCCCCCCAGACCCCAAATTCCCCCCTAACCCCCCCTCTAACCCCCTCCTCAAGTTCTCTCTCCCCCCCCAGCCCCCCAGGGGGTGCCCTCCCCCCCCCCCCATGCTGTGCCCCCCTCCTCCTGGGCCCCCACCTCCTATGCACCTACCAGGTCAGTTTGGGGGGACCCCCCCCCCCATGTCCTACTTTGGGGGGGGGGAAATGGGGTCAGGGACCCTCCCGGGACCCCAAAGTAGGGCGGGGGGGGGGCTAAAAATAACCTGGGGAGGGGGAGAAAGGGAGGGGTGGCCTCGTTTGGGGGGGGGGGGTGGAACTGGAACCAGTTTAATGGGGGGGTTAAACTGGGGGGGGCTCAAACTGGGATCATTTTGAGGCAGGGGGACTGGGACCAGATTGGGGGGGGGTGTCTCGAACTGGAACCAGTTTGGGGGGGACTGGGACTAGTTTGGGGGGGGGGGGCTTGAAATGGGATCATTCTGTGGGGGGACTCGTCCCAGTTTGTGGGGTGTGGGGGTGTTCCCAGTCGAAACTGGTCCCAGTCTGGGGGTGTCACTGGTGTGTTTGTGTCCCCAGCTGTGCCCACCCCCCCCGGACCCCCTCTCCCTGCGCTGCTTCCTGCAGAGGAGCTCCCTGAGCCACCCCGAGGTGATGTCCCCAGTGTCCCCCCCAGTGTCCCCCCAGTGTCCCCAATGTGTCCCCTCCAGTGTCCCCCCAGTGTCCCCCCCAGTGTCCCCAATGTGTCCCCCCCAGTGTCCCCCCCAGTGTCCCCCCCAGTGTCCCCAATGTGTCCCCCCCAGTGTCCCCAATGTGTCCCCCCAGTGTCCCCCCCAATGTCCCCCCCAGTGTCCCCACCAGTGTCCCCAATGTGTCCCCCCCAGTGTCCCCAAAGTGTCCCCCCCAGTGTCCCCAATGTGTCCCCAATGTGTCCCCCCAGTGTCCCTCCAGTGTCCCCCCAGTGTCCCCAATGTGTCCCCTCCCCCCCCAGGTGCTGTTTCACTTTTGCATCACCGTGGATGGGGTTGTGACGTCACACACCTACGGGTGACACTTTAGGGACACCCACCCCCACCCCTACCCCCCCCCCTTGGGGACATCCCCACATCCCCCTGTCCCCCTGTCCCCTGTCCCTGTCCCCCTGTCCCTGTCTCCCTGTCCCATCCCTCTCCCCTGTCCCCTGTCCCCCTGTCACGTGTGCACGTGTCAGCTGTGCCCCTGTCACCTGTGTCCCTGTCCCTCTCCCCCTGTCCCATCCCTCTCCCCTGTCTCCCTGTCCCCTGTCCCCCTGTCCCCTCTCCCCCATCCCCCTGTCACCTGTGCCCCTGTCCCCCTGTCACCAGTGCCCCTGTCCCTGTCCCCCTGTCCCTGTCCCCTGTCCCCTGTGCCCCTGTCCTTCTCCCCCTGTCCCATCCCTCTCCCTTGTCCCCCTGTCCCTGTCCCCCTGTCCCCCTGTCACCAGTGCCCCTGTCCCCCTGTCCCCAGCCCTGAGCCCGTGGAGGTGACATGGGGGACACGGCTGAGGGTCCAGAGCTGTCACTTCACACCGTAGGAGCGGGACATGAGGGGGGGCAGGGAGTGTACATTGGGGACATCAGGGGACATGGCGGGGGACATTGGGGACATCAGGGGATGAGAGGGACATTGGGGACATCAGGGGACATGGCGGGGGACATTGGGGACATCAGGGGACATGGGGAAGACATTGGGGACAGTGATGGGGATCGGAGGGGAACACTGGGGGACACGGGGACATGAGGGGACATTGGGGGACATCGGGTGACAGGGAGGGGATGGGGGACATGGGGGAAGAAAGGGACACGGAGGGACATTGGGGGACAACAGTGGGGACAGGGGGGACATGGGGACATCAGGGGATATGGGGGGGACAACGGTGGGGACACTGGGGGGGGACATTGGGAGACACAGGGGAGACACTGGGGACATGGGGGGGGACACACTGGGGACGATGGGGACATTGAGGGACAGGGAGGAGACATTGTGGGGGACACCGGGGGGACAGAGTGTCCCTGCAGGGGTGACCCCGGTGTCCCCCCTCCAGGTTGGTGTCCCCTGGGGGGGGTCTCCCTCCCCCCTGCAGCCGCCTCCACCCCCGTCCCGGTCCCCACATCCCCCTCAGGGTCCCCCCTGAGGTGGCGGCCACCGGGCTGGGAGGGGAGGTGGCCCTGTGCCCCATGGCCGCGCTCGCCCCATGTCACCTCCGGGTCCCCAACCTCCCCGTCACCCTCTGCAGCGTCCAGATATCCCAGGGGAACAGCGCAGGGGGCACTGGGAAGGGACTGGGAGGGACTGGGGGGAGACTGGGAGGAACTGTGAGTGACTGGGAGGGGACTGCGAGGGACTGGGGGGAACTGGGAGGGAACTGGGAGGAACTGGGGGGACTGGGAGGGCACTGGGAGGAACTGGGGAGGTTTGGGAGGGCATTGGGAGGAACTGGGAGGGCACTTGGGGGAACTGGGAGGTGACTGGGGGGAGCACTGGGAGGGAATGGGAGGAAGAGGGGGGGACTGGGAGGGCACTGGGAGGAACTGTGAGTGACTGGGAGGGGACTGTGAGGGACTGGGGGGAGCACTGGGAGGAACTGTGAGTGACTGGGAGGGGACTATGATGGACTGAGGGGGAACTGGGAGGGGAATGGGAGGTACTGGGAGGAACTGGGGGAACTGGGAGGGACTGTGGGGGACAAGGGGGAGACTGGGAGGGCACTAGGAGGAACTGGGGAGGTCTGGGAGGTGACTGGGAAGAACTGGGAGGGCACTTGGAGGGACTGGGAGGTGACTGGGAGGAACTGGGGGTGGCACTGGGAGGGCCTGGAAGGAACTGGGGGAAGCACTAGGAGTGATTGGGAAGAACTAGGGGGACTGGGGGGGCCATACTGGGAGGTACTGGGAGCAGTGGTGGGGGTTCGGGGGGGTCCCAGCTCCCGTGTTTCCCCTTGACCCCCCCCCACCTTTTCCTCTTCGACCCCGCGGGGATCCCCCCCCCCCCGGGACCCCCTCCCAGTTCCCTGCTGGACCCTTCCCTCCTGGCGGACTGGGACCAGTTTGGGCTCAGGGTCACCTCCCAGTACCACCCCTTCCCCTTCTCCCCCCATCTGGCTGTCCCCGATGTCACTTTCGGGGTGCGGGGACTCCCCCAAATTGGGGGGGGGGGGGAAGGGCAGGAGCCCCCCCAGAGCCTCCTCCTCTTCCTCTTCCTCACCCACCGGGACCCCTTCCAGCGATACGATGGGGGTGAGGAGGGACCCCAAAACGGGGGGGCAAGAATCGGGGCGGTCTCTAAAATATGGGGGGGGTCCCCCCCAAATATCTGGGAGGCTCCCTGAAATGGGGAGGGGTCCCTAAAATCTGGGGGGGGGTCCCTAAAATCCCCAAATATCGGGGGGGGGTCCCTAATATCAGGGGGGGTCCCAAGATCTGAGGGGGGAGTCCTGGGGGGCTCCCCAGTATTTGGGGGGGGTCCTGGGGAGGGGGGGGGCTCTGTGTGTGTGTCTCCCCCTCCCTCAGTGACCCCCCCTTCCCCCTCTTTGGTAGCCACCCGAAGCCTGCTGCTAGCCCAGCTGGAGCCTTTGGTAGCCCAGAACAGGGCGGGGTTGGGTCGGGGGTTCCGAAAGCTCCTGCACCCCCTCCTGGGGGGGCTCCTGCGGCTCAGGAGGGTGAGGGACCCCCCCCCAAAAAGAAACCCCCAAATCGTCCTCTTAATACCACCCCTGACCCCTCCCAGTGCCTCCCAGTCCCTTCCAATCCCTCCCCGTCCCCCTTCAGCCCTCTCCCAGTCCCTCCCAGTCCCTCCCAGTGCCTCCCAGTCCCTCTCAATCCCTCCCAGTCCCTTCCAGTCCCTTCCAGTCCCTCTCCATCCCCCTTCAGCCCTCTCCCAGTGCCTCCCAGTCCCTCCCAATCCCTCCCAGTGCCTCCCAGTCCCTTCCAATCCCTCCCCGTCCCCCTTCAGTCCTCTCCCAGTCCCTCCCAGTGCTCTCCCAGTCCCTCCCAATCCCTCCCAGTGCCTCCCAGTCCCTTCCAATCCCTCCCCGTCCCTCTTCAGCCCTCTCCCAGTCCTTCCCAGCGCTCTCCCAGTGCCCCCTGATCCCTCCCAGTGCCTCCCAGTTCCCCCCAGTGCCTCCCTGTCCCCCTCCCAGTCCCAGCAGCTCCTGGCCCAGGCTCTCCCGGTGGCGGTGGCCGCGGTCACCTCCGTGGTGGCCACGAGCACGAGTGGGAGGTTCCGCAGGGACTGCCTGAGCACCATGCAGGTGGGACTGGGATGCACTGGGAAGGGGCTGGGGAGGGATTGGGAGGCACTGGGGGATACTGGGGAGGGTCTTTTGGGTACACTGGAGATACTGGGAAGTACTGGGAGATACTGGGGAAGCTCTTTTGGCCACACTGGGGATATTGCAAGGCACTGGGAGGGACTGGGGTGGCTCTTTTGGCCATACTGGGGATACTGGGAGGTACTTGGAGGCACTGGGTGATACTGGGGGGGGCTCTTTTGGCCACACTAAGGGTACTGGAACGCACTGGGGAGGCTCTTTTCAGTACACTGGGGATACTGGGAGGTATTTGGGGGTACTGGGGGGGCTTTTTTGGCCACACTGGGGATACTGGGTGGGACTGGGGGATACTGGGAGGCACTGGGAGATACTGGTGGGACTCTCTAGACCACACTGGGGATAGTGGGAGGCACTGGGAGGTACTGGGAGGTACTGGGGAGGCTCTCTAGGTCACACTGGAGATACGGGGAGAGTTGCTGGTTTTTACTGGTGGTTACTGGTGTGTGTCCCCCCCCAGGTTGGGGACACCCCCGCGCTGTTGGTGACCGCTGGGAAACGCTGGGAGGAAGTGACTCAAAAACGGGAACTGCGGGGGGGGACGTGCAGGGGGGGTGAGAGACACTGGGGACACTGGGGGCACTGGGGGGACATTGGGCACACTGGGGGGGTTGGGGACATTGGGGGGGTTGGGGATGTTGGGGACGTTGGGGACGCCCCCCCCCCCTCAGTGTCCCTGCCCTCCCCCCCCAGGGTCCCTCCCCCGCCGGGGCAGGGATGGGGATGATGACGACAGTGATGACGTCACCGATGACGTCATTGGTGATGCAGGCCAGGTTGGTGATGTCACCTGTGTGGGGGGGGGGAGGGGACATGGGGGACACCCATGAGTCGTCGTCGTCCCCAGGTCTGAGGCATGGAGCCCCCAGTATGAAGCAGTAGAGACCAGTACGAACAAGTTCAAACCAGTTCAACCAGTTCAGACCAGTTCAAACCAGTTCACTTGGGACCAGTTGCGGCAGCCCTGTTCTACCAGTTGCTCTGAGTTCTCCCCAGTCCCCTCCCAGTACATCCCAGTCCCTCCCAGTTCCTTCCAAGTTCCCCCCAATTCCCTCCCAGTCCATCCCAATACCCTCCCAATTCCTTCCCAGTCCATCGCAATACGCTCCCAGTACATCCCAGTCCCACCCATATCCCCTCCCAGTCCCTCCCAATCCCCTCCCAGTCCATCCCAGTCCCTCCCAGTTCATTATACGCCATTGTTCGTTAAATCTCCCAAAACAGCGGAGTTTTTGGGGAGTTTTGGGGGGGTTTCTAAGGGGCGGGGCTTGCTGCTATGATGGGCGGGGCTTGTTGCTAGGGGTGGGCGGGGACTGTTGCTAAGGGCTCTCCCTGTTGCCAGGGGGCGGGGACTGTTGCTAGGGAATGAGGGGGGGGACGCGGCGCTGTTTTTAGGGGGCGGGGCCTGATGATGGGTTCTTTCCTATTGGTGGTCCCGTTGCTATGGGGCAGAGCCTGTTGCTAGGGGGCAGGGTCTGTTACCATTGGCTGAGAGGTTCCCCCTGCACCCCCTGCACCAGGACCCCTCCCAGCACCCCCAGAACCCCCCAGCACCCCCAGAATCCCCCAGAACCCCCCAGGCACCCCTCAGAACCCCCAGGCAATCCCCAACCCCCAGGCACCCCCAGAACCCCCAGGCACCCCCAGAACCCCCCAGCATCCCCAGGACCCCCCAGGACCCCCATAATCCCCCAGACACCCCCAAAACCCCCAGCACCCCCAGGACACCAAGCACCCCAGAGACCAGGAGCCCCCAGAACCCCCCCAGGCACCCCCTAGAACCCCCCAGGCAACCCCCAACCCCCCAGGCACCCCCAGGACCCCTCCAGCACCCCAAGAACCCACCAGGGACCCCCAGCCATCCCCCCAACAGCACCCAAATATCCCCCTCAGATCCCAAATGTCCCCCCCAGAACTCCCCCAGATCCCAAATATCACCTCCAAGACCCCCCAGCACCCCCAGAACCCCCAGGACCCCCCCAGCCCCCCTAGAACCCCCCAGCACCCCCAGAACCCCCCCAGCACCCCCAGAACCCCCCAGAGGCCCCCCCAACCCCCCAGCACCCCCAGAACCCCCCAGGGACCCCCCCAACTCCTCTCCCCAGCACCTCCAGAACCCCCCAGGGACCCCCCCAACCCCCAGACACCCCCAGAACCCCCCAGATACCCCCAGAACCCCCCAGGAACCCCCCCAACCCCCCAGAAACCCCAGAACCCCCCCCAGGCACCCCCCAGAACCCCCCAGGCCACCCCCAACCCCCCAAGGACCCCCAGGACCCCTCCAGCACCCCAAGAACCCACCAGGACTCCCCAACCATCCCCCAACAGCACCCAAAATATCCCCCTCAGATCCCAAATGTCCCCCCAGAACTCCCCCAGATCCCAAATATCACTCAAGACCCCAGCACCCCAGAACCACCTAGAACTCCCCAACTCCCTAGATACCTCTCAGAACCTCCCAGAGCCCCCCAGCACCCCCAGAACCCCCTCAGCACCCCCAGAACCCCCCAGAGACCCCCCCAACGCCACAGACACCCCCAGAACCCCCCAGCACCCCAGCACCCCCCCAGCACCCCCAGAACCCCCCAGGGACCCCCCCAACTCCCCTCCCCAGCACCCTCAGAATCCCCCAGGGACCCCCCCAACCCCCCAGATACCCCCAGAACCCCCCAGGCAGCCCCAGAACCCCCCAGGCACCCCCAGAACCCCCAGGACCGTCACCAACTCCCCACCACCACTTCAGCTGCCACCAACTCACCACCTCCAAGTGATCACCACCAGCTGAGCACTGCCAGCTCATCACTGCCAGCCCAGCACCACCAGCTGAGCACCACTGCCACGGGCTGTAACGAGTGATATTTGACATTTTGTTTGAGAGGAAACATTACTGCTGTGCAAGAGCATCCTACAAATCACAAAAGTAACCAGGTTTGTGGTTTTGAAAAGGAACACAATGATTTATTTCAGGGGAAATAACGTCACACTGGTCTTAGGAAGGAGTGACCAGGGGGGCAGAAACACAGGGAGAAAAGGTGTTTCAACAAAATGATCACCCCAAAATACCCCAAAATACCCCAAATAGCTCCAAAAAGAGCTATTTAGGAAAGAAAGGGAATGTTTGATGCTTTTTCCAACCCCTTCAGAAGGTCCCAGCTGGCTGCTGGGTCACTGTCAGCTTGGAGGAACTTGCAGCACTGGGTCAGGATGCCTGTGAAACCGAGCCATGCTGCTGCCACCAGCAAGGGTTCCACAAGCCACGAGTGTCCCAGTGTCCCACGCTGAGTGAGGACAAGTTCCCAGGAAACATTCCCCATCTTCCACTCCTCCTGGAAGCTGCCAAACAAAGCCCTGAAAGCAAGAAAGCAGCGCTGGGGTGAACTGGAGCTTCTGAAACCCTGAGCCCTTCTCCCCTCTGCCTCCTTGCACCCCCCAGCACCAGCGTGGGCACTGGCAGCAGCCGTGGGAAGGAAAACTTCTCCCCTGGCTCCTGGTGAAAGCCAGCAGCACGCCGGAGGTGGCTGCTTGGGGACAGCGGGACGCAGAGGAGTGGCACAGGGGGTGACCCAACGTGGGTGCTGCTCTGGGGGGACAGCCCAAAGACGGGGACACCTGGTTGTCACCTGGGGCCAGGCTGTGCAGAGGGATGGGATGAGCTGACCTGCAGGGGTGATGGTGTCTGCTCAGCAGGTTCAGGTGCTGCCTGTGGGAAGGAGGCCATGGCACCGGGCTGCTGCTTCCAGAGTGGTTGACACGTTGCCATCGGCCCCAGGAGTCCTTCCCCCCCCCTTGGGCTCTTCGGGTCAGGGGGGGTCTCAGTGACATCTTCCCACCTTCTTCTTCAGCACTTGCACCTGCAGTCCCACGCTGCTGCTGTCCCCTGCTCGGGTGACATTGGGGAGGTTTAACCCGAGGAGAGCGACCCAAGGGGAGTCCTGGGTGTGGAGAGGAGGGCTTGGAGGGCACTGGTTTGGGTTGTAAGGCACTGGTTTGGACTGGGACAGTCCAGTAGAGCCTGGGGAGGCACATGGGGGTCTGGGGGACAGCAACTGCAGTGTGGCATTGGTGAAGGTACCGTTGGCAGGAGGAGATTGTCCCTGAGACACCAGGGGCAGCAGCACAGAGCCCGGAGGGGCTATTCTGATCTTGGCCGGGGCTGCAGTTTCTCCAGGATTAGGGAGGTCTGAGCTGCCAGGCACCGGACTGAGGGCTCAGGGTCTTTTTCCAGGCGCTGGAGGGCTGGGAGGGAAAGACAAAGAGAGTGGTGAAACCTCCCTGTCTGCACAGCCCCTCCCGTGCCAGCCCCATCCATTTCTTTCCCTGGCCAGGAGGAGCAGGTGGGAGCCCGGGAGCAGCTGGAAGCTGCTGCTCAGGAATGCCAGCAGCCTGGCTTGGGCTGGAAGGGACCTTAAGGATCCTCCAGTCCTAACCCCCAGCCTGTCCCAGAGTGTCCTCAAGAGCTTCCCCCTCCCCTGAGGCTTTTCCCTCAAATGGGGCCAGGCATGGCAGCCCCCTGCCCAGGCTCTGTCCCCTGCCCCATCCAGCCCAGCTCTGACCCCACTCACCATGGAAGATTCCCAGCACACTCTTCCGATGCCTCCTCAGGCACCGCGCAGCAGCCCCTGTGCACAGAGTTCCTGTCAGACCTCCCCCTGCCCAGCACTGCACAGCCCCCTGCCCGGGGCAGCCAGAAGAGGGTCCCCAGGGGCTGTTGCTCACCAAGGAACCTGATGGCTGCCAATCTCACAGCAGTCGGAGCATCCCTGACCTGGATCTGGCTGAAACTCACGTACTGATAGACCCAGCTCCTCTCCTGCTCCAGCTGGGGAGAGCCAGAGCCCAAGGTCACAGGGCTGGCACAGACCATTCCCTGTGTGCCAGAGTAGTCCCTGTGCCCATCCCCAACCCCGTCCCCTCCAGACCATTCCTTTCTGCCAGCCAGGAGCCCTGGGGGGCTGAGGTGCAGCCAGAGCGTGGGCCGGGGGCTCCTGCAGCACCCAGGGGCTGGGGGGAACTCGAGGGGTCTGCAGAAGAACCCCTGGGGGAGCTGCGGGACTGAGGGAGGGGAATGGGGGAATTGGAAAGGGAAAAAGGGAAAAATGGAATAGGCAAAGAGAAAGATGGAAAGGAAAAAGGGAAGGGCAAGGGGCACTGAGCTCCAGGCTGTGTGTTCTGCTCTGGAGCAGGGCCAGCCAGGAGCAGCTGCACACCCACACCCTGGGCACATGGGGCAGCCCTGGTCCAGCCCAGGCCCTGCCACTTGGGGCTTGTCCTCACCAGGATCTCCCCAATCCTCCATGTCTCCTGGTTCTTAATCACTCTCTTCAGCTTAGTCCAGCCAAGGAACTTGGCGGAGGCGAGGAGGGCCTTGCCAGACGCCTGCAAAGCAGCACAGGGTGGGAGCTGGCACCACAGCTGGGAGAAGGAGACCTCTCACCCCCCTCCTCTGGGCAAGGCTGCAATGTGTCCCCAGCTTCTCTGGAAAGAGGCAGCTGGGGACAGAGCCTGAAGGGGATGGGGGTTCAGTGCCCGAGGCAGGGACATGGGGCAGCCAGCAGCTCAGGCATCACGTTCTGCCAGCCAGCAGGAGAGAGATGGGCAAGAGCTGCTGAGCTGCTGCCAGGGCTGGGGCAGAGGGAAGGGCAAAGCTCTGAAGGCTCAGCTCTGGAGTCTCTACCTTGGCCACGCTCTCGTCACTCATTCGAAGGAAGAGCGAGATCAGGGTCCTCCGCACCATCTGCTCCATCTTTTTCTTGTCTCTCCTCACCATCACCCCCAACAGCTCTCCGAAGAGGATCATGGAGAGCTCTCTCACCTGGCTGGACTCCTGGCAGGGAGGGAGGGAGGGAGGAAGGAAGAGACCCAGGTCAGGGTGACTGCAGCAGCAGCCTCTCCCTACCCATGGCTCCTGTTGTTCTGAGTGGGGAGATGCTGCGGGGTCGTGGGGCTGTGGGCAGCGGAGGCCTCATCCTGCCAAGGAGAGGCTGTGCTGGGCTGCAGAGCCCAGAAGCCCTCCTAGCAGAGCCCAGGGCCGTGAGGAGGGCAGCAGCCCTGCCCAAGTGCTGCCCGCGGGGCTGGGCTGGAGGGCAGCTGTCCTTGCCCCGGGCTCCTCTGCGGGGTCAGGTCCCACAGCAGACTTACATCACCAAAGAGGGGTGGGAGACTTTCTGCTGCCATCACAGGTATTTGGCTGACTTCCGTCTGCTCCAGCTGCCTGCCCAGCAGGTCTCTGAATAAGAGCAGGGCCTCCACCTTGACCTCACTGTCAGCCTGTGGCATCTTCAGCAGGGTGACAAGGTCCATCAGCAGGGTCCCGCTCCGCATTTCTGCTGCCTGTGTGAAGAGAGAATTGATTTCTGAGCTGGGGAGGGCAGGGAGGGCTCTGTGGCCCCTGCTCAGCCACCTCCTTCCTCTCAGCCAGGCCCCAGCCACCGCGTTACCCCCATGCCCCAGCCCCAGGCTGCCAAGGCGGCTCCACCTCGCTCCCCACCATCTGCGGATCTCCTGACAGGGCCGCCAAGCCCCTGAGTGCCAGCAATTGCATCGTGTGGTTGTAAGAGTACACGTGTATGTGGAGGAAGTGCAGGTCACTCAAAGACTTTTCAAGGTCCTGGCAGCCCAGCAGCTGAAAGAAGGACAGCAGTGAGAGACGGGAAGAGCTGCAGGACCCCGGCACTGTTCAGCTCCTGCTTCCCACTGCCAGCTCAGGGCCTGACACAGGGGCTGACACAGCCCTTCCCATCCCGTCTCGTCCCAGGGGAAGCCCTGCCTGTGACCACCCAGGGGTGCTGAGCACTGCCCCAGCAGGAAGGGCTGGCAGGCAGAGGGAGTGACAGCAGAGCCCTCTGTCCCATCTCCGGAGACTGACATCCCACCCGGCAGCCGCCTGGGACAGAGGGACGGCTTCAGAAGCATCTGCCAGAGGCACTGCTTCCCACCAGCCTTACCTCAACGTAGAAAGTCAAGGCCAAGATGCTCTGCCAGTGCTCCCCAGAGCCAAAACTCCTCCTGACGTGCAGGAACAGGGAGCAGCGCTGCTCAGCTGAGCTCTTGCTCCTCATCTCTCTGGGCAGGGAAAGAAAAGCAGCGCTGGCGGTGAGCAGGGCAGGCAAAGCCTTGCTGGCATTGAGCTCTCTGCCCCCGGGCATGGGGCTGCCGAGGCTGAAAAGGGCTCTCACCTGGCCAGCAAACTGACTCCTCTCTGGGGGGCCTCACTTTCGAGGAGCAAGTCCCAGCCACCCTCCCGCTGGATCCTCCGGACAAGCTCCTCACACCCAGCCGCGCACAGCAGAGATCTCATGGCCTTCACTGCCACCTCCTGCTCGTCTCCCCGAATCCACGGATCACGGACGAGCTGGCTGGTCAGGGCCATGAGGAGCCTGGGCATGAGCACTGCCAGGCTTTCCTGACAGTGCGGCCACTGGCTCAGTGTGCACAGGACCTGGGATGCCTGCAGAAAAGACACAGGGACAGCTCTCAGTGCACGGACGCTGCTGTTGCACTGCACAGAGAGCCCCATGGAGGCTGTGAGCCATCTGCCAGCACACCGTGGATGAACATGGTGTCCAGGGTGATTCCTGTTAGTGCTCAGGGGCCCCAGCAGCCCCACGGGGCTGGCACAGAGGGGGTTGGTGCAGGGCAGGTCCCTGCTGGCCCTGAGGGGCTGTGTCCCCAAGTCCTGGAGGAGGTGGGTGTTTGGGGCAGGCAGCAGGGGCTGCCTCTGCTTGCCTGGGGAGCCAGGAACAGCCCTGAACCTGAGCAAGACCTGTGTTCACTCACAGCTGAGACGCTGATGTCTGCCATGGAGCCCTCCATCACACCCAGCAGCCCCTCGAAGATCCTCTGGGTGTTTCTGGCTGGGGACAGCATCACCACCCACATTTCCAGGGCAGCACTGCAAGGCAGAGAGCTCCGTTAGCAGGGCTGCCTCGGCCACCCTGCTGTGCCCGGGCTCTGGAGCAGGTCCCCAGGGCTGGAGGGGCTCCTACCTGTCACACTCTGGACTCATCCTCAGCAGAGTCCTGACAGTGTCCTCGGGTCTCCTCTCAGCCAGCAGCCGGAGCAGTGACTCCAGGCTCTGCTGGGCTGTCACCCTGGAGACATGCTGCAGGGTGCTGTGGATGCACTTCAAGATCTCTTCTGCCTGGAGGGGACACGGGTGAGGACGGTAAGACAAGAGGCCAGGGTCTTAAGCTCCAACAGGGGAGGTTAAATATTAGGAAGAGAAGAAATTCTTCCCAGAGAGGGTGATCAGGCATTAGAGTGGGCTGCCCAGGGAGGGGGTGGATTCTTCATCCCTGGAGGTTTTTAAGAAACCAGCTGATTCTATGATTCTCTGTGATTCTCTGATTCTATGGTGCTGCCCCTGCAGTGCAACCATCTCCTCAGATGCCACTGCAACTGCTGCCCTGCCCATCCCATCCCTCTCTGCTGCCTTGCCCTGGCTTCAGGTGCCCAACAGACTGGGATCTGGGAGGGAGGGAGCGGGGAAAAGCACCAGGAAGGTGTGATGGGCAGGACAGTGCAGCCCCAGGACACTTACATCCACCAGCCAGAAGCCAGGGTCGCTGGTGGCCACTTCCAGCAGCCTGCAGGCCACCTGGCTGTCCTGGGTGCTGGAATCACCCAGGGCTGCTATAGCTGTGAGGACCAGGCTGGTCCTCTCTGCAGCCCAGGAGTACATTCCAAACTCCTGCGGGGAGAAGGGAAGAGAAGAGAAGGGAAGGAGGGAAGAGATGTCAGTGCCCTGCTCGTGCTGCTCAGCTGGGCTGTGCCAGCAGCCCCGGCAAGAGGTGCCCGGCAGTGCTGGCAGCAGGGCCCGCAGGAAAGCTGCAGCAGGGGCTGCAGTCCCTGCAGGGAGGGGAGGAGGAGGAAGAGGAGGAGGAGGGAGGGAGGGAGAGGAGGAGGAGGAGGAGGAGGAGGAGAGAGGGAGGGAGAGGAGGAGGAGGAAGAGGAGGAGGAGGGAGGAAAATGAGGACGAGGAGGAGGAGGAGGAGAGAGGGAGGGAGAGGAGGATGAGCAGGAGGAGGAGAAGGAGGAGGAGGAAGAGGAGGAGAGAGGGAGGGAGGGAGACAGAGAGGGAGAGAGGGAGGGAGGGAGAGAAGGAGGGAGAGAGGGAGGGTGGGAGAGAAGGAGGGAGAGAGGGAGAGGAGGGTCTCCTTCAGGGTGAGGGAGGAGGGCTGGGCTCATGGGCAGGGCCTGCTGGCCCTCCAGAGAGCCAGGGGCCAGGAGGGCTGGAGCTGCTGCTGGGGCACCCCATGGAGGGACAGCCTGGCATAGGAACCCTCTCAGCAGGGAGAGGGAGGCCAGGCCAGTCCCAGGCATTTTGGGAAGGGTCCCTTGGAAGGGTCCCAGCAAGGAGGGAGCTCCTTACCCTGACAAGGCCACCGATGTCCATCTCCTCGGCCTCTGACACCCAGCCTGGAGAGGAGTGGAGGAAAGCTGAAACTCTAGGCCCTGGCCCACAGCCTCCCCAGCGCTGTCGATGCAGCAGGTGGAAGAGATGTTGAAGAGCCCCTGCTGCCGTGGAGCTGATCTTCCCAATGCTGGAGGCGCAGCAGAGGATGAGGCGTCCCGCCAGCATTCCCAGGCACTGGAAAAGCAGGGATCAGAGGGCTGTGGAGGTGTCTGCCCCAGCCCCTGCACGCTGCCAGCTCCTCTGCCCAGTGCAGGGTCCCCTCTCAGCAGCCCCCAGCCCAGGGGAGCAGAGCAGCAGGACGGGGGAGGCCCAGCTGTCCCCAGCAGGAACAAACAGCCTCCCCTGCAGCCCCGCTCTCCCCTCTGCCTCTCCCTGCTCTCCAGCCCTCAGCTGGCATGAGGACTGGGACTCGGGATAGCCACAGAGTGAGTCTCCAGGAGAGACTCCAGGGCTGAGTGAGGGGGGCACTGGAGCTTGTCTGGCCCTGGGGGCTCCTTACCCTGGCAGAGGAAGGGCTGATGCCTGCCTCCATCGCCCTGGCAATGAGCACCAGGGCCTTCTGACCTTCCTCTGCTCTGGGGGAGGCTGTGAAGAGCATCAGGTCCTGCAAGAAGAAAAGCCAATGCTCTGCCCCGGGCTCTGCTGGCTCTCCCAGGGCTCACAGCTCTGCTCAGCACCTGGCAGGGCTTGGATCCTTTGCCAAGGCTCCCTTCCTGGGAACAGCAGCAAAGCCTGACTCTGCCTTCATGTCCCTGGGCTCCCTCCCAAGCTCAGGGTTCACACCAATCCCCCATGGCCAGGGAGGTGACCAGAGCCCCTTCCCACTGCAGCCTCTGCTCCTGTCTCTGCCACCCTCCACAAGCGGCCTCTGTGCCCCTCAGGCTGCAGAAACCTCCCGGGGGGGTTGCACTGGGGAAGCAGTGACCTGCTCTGCAAGTGCCAGACCTGCAAGAGATGCTCCTGCTTCCAGAGCCTGGAGGGTGAAGGCTTCAGCTCCAAAACCTTCAGACGCTTCTCCAGGTCCCTCAGCTTCTGCCAGGAGAAGAGAAGGTTGTGGGGCTCCTTGATTGATCCCTCTTACCCACAGGACTCCTGTCTTTGGGACTTTTTTTTCCCCCCCCATCTTTGCCCAGACAGCAGGTGTCTGGGAAGGGATCCCTGAGTGTGGGGGCAGCTGGAGCAGGCACAAGGCCGGTGCCAGTCTCTGTGGGTACCTCTGCTGAGTCCCCCAGAGCATCCACGGGGATCTGCCTTTCTCCCTCCTCCACTGGGGGCAGATCCTCAGAGCTGCTGGAATCAGAGTTGGAATCTGAGAAAGCAAGGGAGGAGGGTGAGCTGAAGGTGCTGCCAGGAGAGACTCAAGGGTCCCCTACCTCACACCCAGCCCCGTGCCAGCTCCTGAGGACAGAGCCAGCCCTGGGCGGAGGGACCCAAAGAGGGGACTGGCAGGGATCAGAACGGGGATGTGCCCAGCAACCACTGCTGAGGCAGTACAATCTTGAACTGTTAGTACCGAACAATTGTTGATGGAACAATTCGACCATAAGCCCTGGGCTATGTGCAAGGACAGTGCTGCTTAAAGCATATTTTGTAACCGCAAGGAGCAGTACGTTAGAACACTCAAAGGTTAAGGAGTAACCAAGATTAGATTAAGGGACTCGGCACGATTACAACATCCACGAAGAAGCTCGAATGTGTGAAAGATAAGCTTTGTTAGTTAATTGTTGCTAAAGGTTTTGTAGCCAATCAAGTTAAAACGTGTGTAACGAGATGTAGAAATCACCAATCAGCAATATCTATACGTGGCATTAGCTCTTAGATTAGTGTATAAATATGGCCTTCTGATTCAATAAAGTTGGACATTTGTTTGCATCAAACAAGTCTCCGTCTCGCATCTGTTTGCATCAAACACCCACTGTGACAAATGGTGACCCCGACGTAGAACGGGCTAAAGACTGTAAATAAAAATTAAAAAATTGCTAAAGATTATTAAAGAAAAAAGAAGATTGAAGATTATCCGGTCGCAGGTCTCCAAGAACTCGAGAGTGAAGAAAAAGGCTGACAGGAAGCCGATAATTGTGGTGCGCACCTTCATCACCTCCTCGCGATTGGCAGGTGAGCTTGGAGAAACTTTTTGTTATGGATTCAAAAGAAGAACGAGACGTTTATTATACTTTAAAGACTTTACTTAATAAGGATAAAAAAGTTATATCTGGCCATGATCTAAAACTGCTTTTAAAATGGACTCGTGAGCATTTTCCTGACATCAATTCGGTCTCTATTTATAACCCTGCATTTTGGGAGGTCGGAGTTAAATTATGGGATGCCACTACACGGGGCAATAATGAAACCGCCAAACTCTTATCACCTTGGCGAACACTTTTTGAAACTTTAAAAGGAAAAGAGTCTACTACTTCATCTGCCCCCCCTTCTGCCCCCCCTGCTGCCAACCACTGCCGCTATGGTGAATGCGGATTTGGACCCAGAACCCTTTGACCCCGGGGGCTGGGTGAAAAGTAAAAATGGGACTGACAAACAAAACCAAAAGCGACCGAAAACACCACCAGAATCATCGGAGTTTACAGAGGGAGAGAAGCCGGAGAACACAGGCGAGGAATCTCGGAATGCAGACTCCCTCTCTCGTACCTGCCTGCCGCGGCTCCCGACTGCTCTGCCACCTTTCCACCTCGGAAGCCTGATTTATCTCCTTAACCACAGTTGCCATCAATTAATCCTCTGCTTCACCTGTCAACACCATCAGTGCCTGCTATAGAGCAACAGCCAAGGAAAGAACTGGGACTCGGAGACAAGCAACTAAGGAAACTGCTGAAGAAACTGACAGAACTGGAGACCAAGGATGAGTATACCCCTGAAAAAACCCTAGTTTTTGCTCCGGGGAACATCCCGAACAATGGAGCACTAATCCATTTATACCCCCTGATCCGTTCCCTATTCCTGCTCCTATTTCCCTTAACCCTTTAACACCCACTGCTCTACCTCTTCCAGATCCAGCATGGGGAGGGGAGGGTAGTGAGGGGGGTGGTAATGTGTATCCAGTAACTAGATGGAAGGGAATTATTCAAAATGCTATAGGTGAAGGAGAAATGGTTCCCAATATGAGTCCGATGGTTTTCCAGTGATTGTGGGACCAGGAGGAGGAGGTCAATGGGTTGCATTAGATTGGAAAATGGTAAAAGAAGCCAAAGTTGTCATTGCACAGTACGGTTTAAAATCGGTTTGAGTCATCTCATTTGCAACATGCTTTTTGCTGCTCAATTGTTGATGCCATATGACACAAAAATGCTCATTAATACTCTGTTAATTCCTTCTCAATAATTGCAATATAGTTCTCAATATTGATGTATATTGTGGTGCATGGTACACTGGTGTTTCATACAGAGATAAAAAACTTGGTTGGTAATTATACTTGTAGTTTTGGTTTAGGAAATTGTACCATTTCATTTTGTTTCAGGGTGACTTTACCAGATTTTAGTAGCAATATCATTTCATTTTTTAATCTTCTAGTGGTGGTTGTTAGTTTTTCTTATATATTGGTGAGAAGTAAGACAAAAAAAACAGTTATGAGAATGAGTATGCCTTTTTGGAGGCTGGAAGTTGCTGTGGAGAGCAAGAGTTGCTCCTGGTACGGAGAGCACTCCCACTCCTGCCTCCGCAGCCGCTTCTCGCCCCCCCCCCGCACACACTGCTGCTGCTCAGAAAATGAGCCCTGCTGCAGACACCACAGCAGAGACAAAACAACAACAACAAAAAAAAAATAAAAAGAAAAAAAAATAAAAAGAAAAAAAATAAAAAGAAAGAAAAAAAAAAAGTGTGTGTGTGCCTTTGCTATTTATAGGCTTGGAATTTTGTCTGTAAATAATTTTATTTGGCTTTTTAGGTTTTAGTTTGGCAACCATGGAGGAAACTAGGACTCCACCGTGCTGTGATCCGGGAGGGGTCTGGGGACGCTTTTGGGGCCCCCCGACCAATTTTTGTCGGATAAGCCTCCTCTTCCCCCTTGGTTCTATGCACCAGTGGACATCTGAACTTCCTCATACTAAAAAGTTGTTTAAGTCCTTCCACTGCAGTGTGAAATGTGCTTTTAGTATTGTGTTGTATTGATAACAGGCTTTTGTTAATGTTGTAATTCATGTGATCGTTCATATGTCGACTAAGGGATCCCTCGTCTATATGTTGATTGTTGATTGTGCTATTCTGTTGTACTGCTCTTTTTATTGTTAGCTTTTAGGTCATGTTTGTGAAGATTTTAATGGAATGTGTTGTATGAATCTTTCTGAGCACTCGCAATCTATACATGCTGCAATACAATCACTTAAAGAAGGAATCATGCATTTGCAATCACAAGATAATTGGGACTGGTTTGATAAACTTTTTTCAGTATGGGGTTTAACAGGATGGTTAAGAAGTTTAGTTAAGACTGTTTGTTATGCTTTATTTGCTTTCTTGCTTTTGCTAACATTGCTACCTTGTATCTTCCAATGTTTTCAGCGGATGCTCAATCGTGCCATGAAAAGAATTTACCTTGTTCAGTCAGAAGGGGGAATTGAGGCAGTACAATCTCGAACTGTTGGTGCCGAGCAATTGTTGATGGAACAATTCGACCATAAGCCCTGGGCTATGTGCAAGGACAGTGCTGCTTAAAGCATATTTTGTAACCGCAAGGAGCAGTACGTTAGAACACTCAAAGGTTAAGGAGTAACCAAGATTAGATTAAGGGACTCGGCACGATTACAACATCCACGAAGAAGCTTGAATGTGTGAAAGATAAGCTTTGTTAGTTAATTGTTGCTAAAGGTTTTGTAGCCAATCAAGTTAAAACGTGTATAACGAGATGTAGAAATCACCAATCAGCAATATGTATACGTGGCATTAGCTCTTAGATTAGTGTATAAATATGGCCTTCTGATTCAATAAAGTGGGACATTTGTTTGCATCAAACAAGTCTCCGTCTCGCATCTGTTTGCATCAAACACCCACTGCGACACACTGCCATGAAGGAGGAGAGCAAAGCAGCCAAAGGCCCCTCACTCACTCACCTGTCTCCTGCAGCTCGGCCTCCCACACCTCTGATGGGGCAGGGGGGTGGCCTTCCTCCTCTTCCTCTTCCTCTCCGCTCCAGTCCAGACAGGGCTGGCTCAGGTGTCTCTGCAGAGTGGGGGAAGAGGAGAGGCCAGGGGGGGTGGGCACGGGGGGGGCAGTGCAGCCAGCCCCAAGGCTGCACTGCATGGGGGGAGAGCCCATGGGGCCAAGAGGACTGCATGGGGAGAGGGAGAGGGCTGGGATGGGCCCTGCATGGGACAGGGAATCATCTCCAGGGGATGGTGGTTCCAGGGCAGCTTGTAGAGCTTCACAGCCCTCAGGGGCTGGGGAGAGGCTGTCATCAGACAAGCCAAGGGCTGTCGAGTTCTCCCCTGTCTGCCCCGAGGGCATCCACTCAGCCCCAGTCCCTGGATCATCCCTCTCCCAGGCACCAGGCACCATCTCCCACTCTCCTTGGTCCTCTTGGGATCCATGGAGGCTTCTCTCGAATGCTGAGATTGCAGACATGGCTTGCTCAGGACTGCTAGCAACTCTGTGCTCGCCTCTGCAACCTCCGCTGTCCTGCTGGACACTGAGCCGGGGCCTCCCCGGCGCTCAGAAGGGACCCCGGGACCCGCGGTGTCACAGGTGAGGTCACAAAGGGTCCCTTTGTCACCTGGCAGGCAGGCCGAGTGTGTCCAGGCAGGCGTTGGCACCTGGAATCATGGAATCATCGTGGCTGGGAAGTTCCTTCAAGATGATGGAATCCAAGTGTCAGCCCTGCACCCCCTGCACCACCACAGCATCTCCCCCAGCACCACAGCTGCCCCTCTGTTGAACACCTCCAGGGATGGAGGCTCCACCACCTCCCTGGGCAGACTCTTCCAATGCTTCACCACTCTTCCCATGAAGAAATTTTTCTGCTCTGTTTTCTAGGAAAGAGAGAAAGAAAGGGAGGAAGGGAGGGAGGGAGGGAGGGAGGGAGGGAAGGAAGGAAGGAAGGAAGGAAGGAAGGAAGGAAGGAAGGAAGGAAGGAAGGAAGGAAGGAAGGAAGGAAGGAAGGAAGGAAGGAAGGGAAGGAAGGGAAGGAAGGGAAGGAAGGGAAGGAAGGGAAGGAAGGGAAGGAAGGGAAGGAAGGGAAGGAAGGGAAGGAAGGAAGGGAAGGAAGGGAAGGAAGGGAAGGAAGGGAAGGAAGGGAAGGAAGGGAAGGAAGGAAAGGAAGGAAAGGAAGGAAAGGAAGGAAAGGAAGGAAAGGAAGGAAAGGAAGGAAAGGAAGGAAAGGAAGGAAAGGAAGGAAAGGAAGGAAGGAAGGAAGGAAGGAAGGAAGGAAGGAAGGAAGGAAGGAAGGAAGGAAGGAAGGAAGGAAGGAAGGAAGGAAGGAAGGAAGGAAGGAAGGAAGGAAGGAAGGAAGGGAAGGAAGGAAGGAAGGAAGGAAGGAAGGAAAGAAGGAAGGAAGGAAGGAAGGAAGGGAGGAAGGAAGGGAGGAAGGAAGGAGGAAGGGAGGGAGGAAGGGAGGGAGGAAGGAGGGAGGAAGGGAGGGAGGAAGGGAGGGAGGAAGGGAGGAGGAAGGAAGGGAGGGAGGGGAAGGGAGGAAGAAGGAAGGAAGGAAGGAAGGAAGGAAGGAAGGAAGGAAGGAAGGAAGGAAGGAAGGAAGGGAAGGAAGGAAGGGAAGGAAGGAAGGAAGGAAGGAAGGAAGGAAGGAAGGAAGGAAGGAAGGAAGGAAGGGAAGGAAGGAAGGGAAGAAAGGGAGGAAGGGAGGGAGGGAGGGAGGGAGGGAGGGAAGGAAGGAAGGAAGGAAGGAAGGAAGGAAGGAAGGAAGGAAGGAAGGAAGGAAGGAAGGAAGGAAGGAAGGAAGGAAGGAAGGAAGGGAAGGAAGGGAAGGAAGGGAAGGAAGGGAAGGAAGGGAAGGAAGGGAAGGAAGGGAAGGAAGGGAAGGAAGGGAAGGAAGGAAGGGAAGGAAGGGAAGGAAGGGAAGGAAGGGAAGGAAGGGAAGGAAGGGAAGGAAGGAAAGGAAGGAAAGGAAGGAAAGGAAGGAAAGGAAGGAAAGGAAGGAAAGGAAGGAAAGGAAGGAAAGGAAGGAAAGGAAGGAAAGGAAGGAAGGAAGGAAGGAAGGAAGGAAGGAAGGAAGGAAGGAAGGAAGGAAGGAAGGAAGGAAGGAAGGAAGGAAGGAAGGAAGGAAGGAAGGAAGGAAGGAAGGAAAAGAGAAAAAGAGATAATTAAGGTGAGTGCAGCAACAGCCACTCCCTGCCTACGGTGAGCAGGGGCATTGGTGGGTGGGTGTGAGGGAAGATGCTTGGGGGGCGTGGATGCCTCATCCTGCCAAGGAGAAGCTGCACTGTGCTGCAGGACCCAGCAGCCCTCCCAGCAGAGAGAGCCCAGGGGTGTGAGGAGCTGCCCAAGTGCTGTCCATGGGGTCCTTGCCCTCTGCCCCTCTGTGGGGCTCAGGCTCCTTACATCACCAAAGAAGGGTGGGAGCTCCTCCACCAGCAGCAGAGCAATGGCTCTGGACTTCTTCTTCAGGTGCCCCATCACCTTGTGGAAGATGAGCAAGGCTGACACTCTGCTGTCTGCACAGAGTGCAGGATTCCTCAGGCACAGCAGGATGTCATCCAGCAGGCACCTGTACCTCATTCTTCTGGCCTGGGGGAAGCAGAGAATTTCTGTGCTGCTTGGAGCAGGGCTCACTCTGCTGACAGCCACCTCCTTCCTCCCAGCCAGACCCAAGCCACCACGTTACCCCGCTGCCCCAGCCCCAGGCTGCCAAGGTGGCTCTGCCTGACTCCACCTCGCTCACCATCTCCTCTTCTTCTGACAGTGCCACCAAGGCCCTGAGTGCCAGGAAGTTCTTTGCAGGGGAGGGATGCTTCAGATGTGCCTGGAGGACATGCAGGTCAACCCAGCCCTTTTGGAAGGGGATGGCAGGCCAGGAGAGGAAGCAAAGAGAGCAGTGAGAGACAAGCAGAGCCCGCAGGGCCCCTTGACACTCTGGCTCACAAGCTTCCCAATCAGTGGAAGAGCTTGGAAGAGCTTTCAACTTGGCATGGATGAGGAGGGAGGCTGTGCTGGGACCAGCTCCCAGCCCCAAGCAGCCCTGGCAGTCAGGCACCACCACCGTGCCCCCTGCCTGTGGTACCTCTGTTGCCATGGAAACAGCATCCCAGCATCCCGGCACTCCCAATCCCTGGGCCCTGGACCCTCTCCAGCCCCCTAGGGCCACTCACTCACTCACTCATCTGTAGTGGCTGGGCCATGGTCACCTTGCAGGGTTCTGCTGGAGAGCTGCTCTCCTGAGGAGCCCTCACCTCCTCCCAGGCCTGCTCGGGGTGGCTGGGGGGTCTCCGTGCCATCCTGCCAAATGGAGGGAAGTGTGGGAGGAGGAAAGGAGGGAGAGGCAGCTTCAGGGGAACACAACACCTCTTGGGCTGCCTGTTCTGTTCCCAACTGTTTTGGGATCTCTTATTAGGGCTCCCATTTGGGGGCTGAATTTTGGGAGACTTCAGCAGGGAACTGTAAGATGATTTTCTGTGTAGCTACACTTGTACAGTGGCAGTGGAACTTTTGCAGTGAGCTCTGTGCAGTCAGAGCAAGCTAGTTTGCCATTAATTTAATTAACTTGCTGTTAATTTCAGCACGTGGAACTACTTACAAGAGATGAGCTGAAAGCAAAAGTACAAAACAGAAAATCACCTTTATCCTGGCCCAAACCAGGACAAGATGACAAGTGAGAGACAAGAAGTGGGTTACACAAGAAGGGTTATTTTACCCTCTCTAGCTACTCCTTTGAATTGGGTATGAAAAAGCCTCTTGTATGACTCATAGAGGTGGGGGAGAGTTCCTCACCTTCTCCCAGACACTTAAGGGACCATTGTCACCTGTAGTGGCAATGAATGAATGCTGAGGCTTAAACCAATGCAAGGTTTAAGGATTAAAGGAGCCTTTTCCTTCCCTTCAGCCCCCTCCCCCCTGCCCCTGTGAATTGGTTCAGCCCCTTCCCCCCCAGCAGCTCATTTCTCTTGCAGAAGCACCAGGCAGGTGGTCTCATCCTCCTTGAGACCCCCCCAAGGCAGCTGTAGCCATGCTGGGGAGGCTGGATACAGCCTCTGCTCCATGGGGAGAGGCTTCCTGGGACCAGAACCTCTCATGGGGACACTGAGAACAGCTCGACAGCCCTGGATGCCTGGGAAACATCTCTGTGCTGCTCCATCTCTCACCAAAACCAGGGCCAGACAAAGGCTGCTCTGGTGGCCTCCAAGAGAACCATCTCACCTGGGACCTGGGCTGCCCGGAGGCCACTGGACACCTTTCCTCTCAGGCAGATCTCAGTGTTGCTCTGCAAACCTCTGTTACCTCCCAGGGGGATGCTCTCCAGCACATGCCACAGCTCTGCTCAGTCACCTTGGGGACAATGATCAGAGGGGAGGGATTGGATTTGCTTTGTTGCCATTCAGTCCCAGAGTGCCCCAGGAGAGCCCTGACACCCCCAAATCAGCCCTGGGACATGGACACCACAGCCCAGCTGTCCCCCGGGCTCAGGAGGGCTGTGGGGAGCAGGCAGGACATTTGGGGTGCCCCCAGTGCTGGCAGACAGCAGAGATGGAGACCCCAGGGGGAAGCCCAGGGTGCTGGGGCCTGGCCCAGCTGCTCATCACTGCTCTTCTGGGGCTCTGCCCAGCTCCCTACCCCCAGATCTTCAGCCCACCCTCTCTGTCCTTTGCCCATCTCAAGTTTGGGCTTTCACTCTCTGTCTCCCTCTCAGCACTTCCCAATTCCTCCCTGCCTGGTCTTATTTTTGTTTCTCTCCGTCTCCACATCTTTCTCTCCCTCTTCTCTCCTGCAGCCTCTTCCCTTTCCTGCCTCTCTCTCCCTCTCCCTCTCCCCTTGCCCTTTCCCTTCTCTCCTGCTCCCTCTCCCACCCCTCTGTCACTCCCCTCTCCTGGGGCCTTTTCTGTCTCTCTCAGGCCCCTGGCCCGCTCTCTCTCCATCCCCCCTCTCTCCTCCTTCCCGCCCTTCTCCTCTCTCTCCCTCCCTCTTTGCCCCCCTTCCCCCCCATCTCTTTCCCCCTCCTCACCACTCTTTTCCCTGCCTTCTCTCCCTGCCCAGATCCCCTTCCTCCTGCCCCTCCTCCCAGCTGGGCCGGGGCCGGGGCAGCCCCGGGGTCGGGCGGGCTCAGGCAGCAGGAGAGGAGGAGCGCCCCGGGGCATGCTGGCAGCTGCCGTTTCCCCACACTCCCCATCCCGCAGCCGGGGAAAAACTCCAGGAGGGCGGCGGGGATGAGCCAGCAGCTCCTAAAAGCCCTCAGACTGAAGGAGGACGCATGCAGAGGCGGGAAGCAAGGACAGGTACCCTGGGAGGAGTAGAGAGGTGGTCGGAGCAGCTGGGGAGCAGGGCAGGAGAGCCACATCCATCCCAGGTAGAACTGAATCTAAAGCAGGGCCTGGGACAACCCAGGAGCCCCCGCTGGGGGAGAAGAAGAGGTTTGTGATCATCTAAAGAACCTGCAGGGGCACAAGTTTATGGGACCTCACGGGGTCCAGGCACGGGTCCTGAGGAGCTGGCAGACGCAGTTGCTGAGCCTCTGTCCGTCCTATTGGAGAGGTGATGGTGGTCTGGTGAGGTTCCCACTGATTGGAACAAAGGTACCTGTCCTAGTTGGAGAAGTAAAGAAGGAGGGTCTGTGAGCCTGAGGGGTCTGAGAGGGGTCACTATTCCCTTCCATCTCCTGCCCACAGCCTATAGAAAGTCAGGCAGCCCAGCAGCCCATCCCCCTTTCCTCCTGCTCCTTTCTGGGCTGCTGTTCCCCTCTGCTCCTTTCCCAGCAGCTGCCACCTGCTCCTCACAATCCACATCCATCGGGTGCTGGGAAGAGCCGTGGAGCTCTCTCTTGAGTCGGCCCTGCCACAGGCAGCCCTCAGGCACCCATTCATATTTTTTCCCTCTTCTCTCCCTATTTTCACGAGGAAAAGGCAGCCAGTAGCTGATTCAGCTGTGAAAATCACCACCAACAAAAACATCTCTTCAGTGAATTTACTCTTGATGTATTTCCAGCTCCTATCAAGCAGTGAAGTGAAATGTCTCAGTGGCCGATTTGGGAATTGTTTTGCTTTTTTTGCTGAACGTCAACATTGTCACTGATGCCTGTCCCTCATTTCTATCATTTCTGACAGAAAACATTGTCTCATAGCTTTTCAGTTGTCCCAGCCCCTCCACTCTTGCTTCTTCATGCCCTGCAGTCTGCCAGCTTAAATAATCTGTATCTAATGACACAGCCTTGGATCCTCTCTGTACCTTCAGCACAGGCTGGGAGGGGTCCTGGTGGGCACCAAGTTGATCGTGAGCCAGCAATGTGTCCTAAGTTCAAAGAAGAAATATGGTCTCCTGGGCTGAGAGATACTGGGCTTTCCAGTATAAAATTTCACCCAGAAATTCCATCTCTTACTTCCTTTGATACAATCCAAAGCTTGGAAAATTTTTCCTTGTGCCCGTCTTTAACTTTTGTCTTTTTCCTTCCCCACTCTGCCTACAGGGAAGCATATGCCAGAGGAAAGAAGGAAAAGCATTTCTGTTTATCCAAAGAGCCATCCTCCTCCTCCTCCTCCTCCTCTGATGATCCCATCCCTGATGAGTGTTTGTGTCCTATTTGCAAAGCCCTACTGACTGATGGAGCTTTTATTCCCTGCTGTGGGAACAGTGATTGTGAGGAATCTAAGTGTTCCTTGCATGTTTGTTAATTCCAAACAGTCACATCTGATCTTCTGAGAGCAAAAACACAAGATAACAAAGTTGCTTTGTTCCCAGTTCTCTTTCATCCTGAAGTCTATCCTGAAGGATGCTTCTCACAGAAAGGGGAAAATAAGCAGAAATCTCGTTTCCCTTAAAACCCCTTTGCACACAGAAGGAGGAGTATGAGCAGAGTTTGTAATTGTGCAGGTGCTGACAGTCTTAGATATCAAACTATTTTGTCCACAGCCCTTTCTCTTCTATAAGACTACTCTGGTGACTTACTGCTGACGAGAAACAAACAAAACAAACCCACCACTATTTAAAATAAAAATAGTTAAATATTTAATCCTTCAGAACTCAGGGTGTTTTCCTGATCACTGTTTTCTTCCCTAAGCTTGAGGCTGGTGACTTCAACTCTACTGGACAGTGGGAAGAAGACAGATGAAATATCAAGGCACAGCCTGATCCCCATCCCACAAACCTTGAATCTACCAGCCCGAAGCGGCTGTTTTCCCGGATGGCTGAATGGGGTCCCAAAAGTCCAAACGGTCGGGACTGGAAAACAAATGCAAAGAGTGGCCACTGAAAACTTGGGCTGGCCTTAACCCTCACATGGAACCCTACCCACAGCACCACCAACAATTGGCCTACGGGTTTCCGTTTGGCCACCAACCTTGAATCTACCAGCCCTAAGCGGCCATTTGCCCCTATTGCTGAATGGTGTCCCAAAAGTCCGAATATTCAGGACTGGCTCTAGTGAAATGAGGCAGCCAGGTGCCACTAATTGCCAGGGAGTGAGCGTGAGCTTGTATCAAGCCCACCTGCACCTTTTTAGTGTGGGCCCCCAGTGCGTATGAGCAGGACCAGGAGGCCAATAAAAGGTGAGGCATAAGACACAAATTCAGCTCACCCTGGAACTCACAACCTCAGCATGCTTGGCTTTAAGTGCTGCTATCAGCAGGGTACCACCTTCATTGCAAATGTACCAAGTCAAACCTCTCTTAGTGAACAGTGCTTCAAGGTCCAACCAGGTGTTCCAGCAGAGAGACACGGACAAACCTCTAAGCCTATGGTTCTCAGAGCTGAGTAGCCAGGATCCAGGCTGTTGCTCTAAGGGCAAATGGCCTCTCTGCTAGTAAGCCCAGGACTGAGCAGATCCTGGGATTTAGGCCTCACCTTTATTGGCCCCCTGGTCCTGCTCATGCGCAGTGGGGGCCCACCCTAATTAGGCACAGCTGGGCTTGACACAAGCTCATGCTCACTCCCTGGCAATTAGTGGCACCTGGTTGCCTAATTTAACTACAACTGGTAACAAATGCAAAGAGTGACCACTGAAAACTTGGGCTGGCCTTAACCCTCACATGGAACCCTACCCACAGCACCACCAACAATCGGCCTACGGGTTTCCATTTTACCACCAACCTTGAATCTACCAGCCCGAAGCGGCCATTTGCCCGTATTGCTGAATGGGGTCCTAAAAGTGCAAACAATCGGGACTGGCTGTAGTGAAATGAGGCAGCCAGGTGACACGAATTGCGAGGGAATGATCATGAGCTTATGACAAGCCCAGCTGTTCCTAATTAGGGTGGGACCCCACTGCGCATGAGCAGGACCAGAGGGCCAATAAAAGGTGAGGCCTCAGACACAGACACAGCTCAGCCCTGGGTTAGCAAGCAGAGAGGCCAGTTGCTCTTGAAACAACACCACCAATCTGGGGTAGTCAGCTCTGAGAGATGTAGGCTTAGAGGACTGCATGTGAGACTCTCCTGGAACACCTGGTTACACCTTGAAGTGCCGTTCCCTAAGAGAGATTCGTCTTGGTACATCTGGAATGAAAGGTAGTATGGTACTGATAGCAGCACTTAAAGCCTAGCATGCTGAGGTTGTGAGTTAAAGTGTGAGCTGAGATTGTGTCTTAGGCCTCACCGTATATTAGCCCCCTGGTCCTCCTCATGTGCAGTATGGGCCAAACATAACTGTTCTGACTTTTGGGATACCAATGAGCAAAATGGGAAAATGGCTGCTTAGGGCTGGTATATTCAAGGTTGGTGGTCAAACGGAAACCCGTAGGCCGATTGTTGGTGGTGCTGTGGGTAGGGTTCCATGTGAGGGTTAAGGCCAGCCCAAGTTTTCAGTGGTCACTCTTTGCATTTGTTTTCCAGTCCCCGGTATTCGGACTTCGGGACCCTATTCAGCAATTCGGGCAAATGGCCGCTTAGGGCTTGTACATTAAAGGCTGGTGGTCAAACGGAAACCCGGGGTGCCTAAAGCAAGGGGAAGGGGGGTCATAGGGATGTTTTTTCGGGGGGGTTTTTGGGGTCCTGACCCCTCTCCCCCTCTTTGTGACACCCCCCTCCCAGGTTTTGGAGCGTTTTCTGCTGTCTCTGTGTCCCCCCCAGAGCCGGGAGCCCCCCCGTGGGGGGTCCCTGGTGGTGTCCCTGAGGGTGACCAGGGGGGTCGGGGGGCACCCAACCACCTCCACCCTCACGGGTGGGTGAGGGGGGTCCCAGGGGTGGGGATGGGGAATTGGGTCTGGGGGTCCTGACCCTGACACCACCCCCCCAAACCCCCCCCCCATCAGTGGCGGCCGTTGGAGACCTGAGCTGGGACCTGAGGGATGAGGGGATGGGGGGAGGTGAGAGACCCCCTAAACAGCCCCCCGAAGTCCCTAACTCCCCCCCCCAGGACCTCAATCCCCTCTCCCCAAGACCCCAAATCCCCCCCAATCCCCCCCCAAATCCTTCCCAAGACCCCAAATCCCCCTCAAATTTACCCCCCTCCCCAAATTCCCCTCAAACCCCCCGAACCTCAAATTCCCCCCCAAAAAATCCCCCCCAAATCCCCCCCCCAGGACCCCAAATCCCCCCCCAGGACCCCAAATCCCCCCCCAGGACCCCAAATCCCCCCCCAGACCCCAAATTCCCCCCTAACCCTCCCTCTAACCCCCTCCTCAAGTTCTCTCTCCCCCCCCAGCCCCCCAGGGGGTGCCCTCCCCCCCCCCCCATGCTGTGCCCCCCTCCTCCTGGGCCCCCACCTCCTATGCACCTACCAGGTCAGTTTGGGGGGACCCCCCCCCCCCATGTCCTACTTTGGGGGGGGGGAAATGGGGTCAGGGACCCTCCCGGGACCCCAAAGTAGGGCGGGGGGGGGGCCCTAAAAATAACCTGGGGAGGGGGAGAAAGGGAGGGGTGGCCTCGTTTTGGGGGGGGGGGGTGGAACTGGAACCAGTTTAACTGGGGGGGGCTCAAACTGGGATCATTTTGAGGCAGGGGGACTGGGACCAGATTGGGGGGGGGGTGTCTCGAACTGGAACCAGTTTGGGGGGGACTGGGACTAGTTTGGGGGGGGGGCTTGAAATGGGATCATTCTGTGGGGGGACTCGTCCCAGTTTGTGGGGTGTGGGGGTGTTCCCAGTCGAAACTGGTCCCAGTCTGGGGGTGTCACTGGTGTGTTTGTGTCCCCAGCTGTGCCCACCCCCCCCGGACCCCCTCTCCCTGCGCTGCTTCCTGCAGAGGAGCTCCCTGAGCCACCCCGAGGTGATGTCCCCAGTGTCCCCCCCAGTGTCCCCAATGTGTCCCCTCCAGTGCCCCCCCCAGTGCCCCCCCAGTGCCCCCCCAGTGTCCCCAATGTGTCCCCCCCAGTGCCCCCCCAGTGTCCCCAATGTGTCCCCTCCAGTGTCCCCTCCAGTGTCCCCCCAGTGTCCCCAATGTGTCCCCTCCCCCCCCAGGTGCTGTTTCACTTTTGCATCACCGTGGATGGGGTTGTGACGTCACACACCTACGGGTGACACTTTAGGGACACCCACCCCCACCCCTACCCCCCCTTGGGGACATCCCCACATCACCCTGTCCCCCCTGTCCCTGTCCCCCCTGTCCCTGTCCCCCTGTCCCTGTCTCCCTGTCCCATCCCTCTCCCCTGTCCCCCTGTCCCTGTCCCCTTGTCCCCTCTCCCCCATCCCCCTGTCACCTGTGCCCCTGTGCCCCTGTCCCATCCCTCTCCCCTGTCCCCCTGTCCCCTCTCCCCCATCCCCCTGTCCCCCTGTCCCCCTGTCCCCCTGTCCCCCTGTCCCCCTGTCCCCCTGTCCCCTGTCCCCCTGTCCCCTGTCCCCCTGTCCCCTGTGTCCCTGTCCCTCTCCCCCTGTCCCATCCCTCTCCCCTGTCTCCCTGTCCCCTGTCCCCCTGTCCCCTCTCCCCCATCCCCCTGTCACCTGTGCCACTGTCCCCCTGTCCCCAGCCCTGAGCCCGTGGAGGTGACATGGGGGACACGGCTGAGGGTCCAGAGCTGTCACTTCACACCGTAGGAGCGGGACATGAGGGGGGGCAGGGAGTGTACATTGGGGACATCAGGGGACATGGCGGGGGACATTGGGGACATCAGGGGATGAGAGGGACATTGGGGACATCAGGGGACATGGCGGGGGACATTGGGGACATCAGGGGATGAGAGGGACATTGGGGACATCAGGGGATGAGAGGGACATTGGGGACATCAGGGGACATGGGGAAGACATTGGGGACAGTGATGGGGATCGGAGGGGAACACTGGGGGACACGGGGACATGAGGGGACATTGGGGGACATCGGGCGACAGGGAGGGGATGGGGGACATGGGGGAAGAAAGGGACACGGAGGGACATTGGGGGACAACAGTGGGGACAGGGGGGACATGGGGACATCAGGGGATATGGGGGGGACAACGGTGGGGACATTGGGGGGGGACATTGGGAGACACAGGGGAGACACTGGGGACATGGGGGGGACACACTGGGGACGATGGGGACATTGAGGGACAGGGAGGAGACATTGTGGGGGACACCGGGGGGACAGAGTGTCCCTGCAGGGGTGACCCCGGTGTCCCCCCTCCAGGTTGGTGTCCCCTGGGGGGGGTCTCCCTCCCCCCTGCAGCCGCCTCCACCCCCGTCCCGGTCCCCACATCCCCCTCAGGGTCCCCCCTGAGGTGGCGGCCACCAGGCTGGGAGGGGAGGTGGCCCTGTGCCCCATGGCCGCGCTCGCCCCATGTCACCTCCGGGTCCCCAACCTCCCCGTCACCCTCTGCAGCGTCCAGATATCCCAGGGGAACAGCGCAGGGGGCACTGGGAAGGGACTGGGAGGGACTGGGGAGAGACTGGGAGGAACTGTGAGTGACTGGGAGGGGACTGCGAGGGACTGGGGGGAACTGGGAGGGAACTGGGAGGAACTGGGGGGACTGGGAGGGCACTGGGAGGAACTGGGGAGGTTTGGGAGGGCATTGGGAGGAACTGGTAGGGCACTTGGGGGAACTGGGAGGTGACTGGGGGGAGCACTGGGAGGGAATGGGAGGAAGAGGGGGGGACTGGGAGGGCACTGGGAGGAACTGTGAGTGACTGGGAGGGGACTGTGAGGGACTGGGGGAACTGGGAGGGGAATGGGAGGGACTGGGAGGGACTGGGGGGAGCACTGGGAGGAACTGTGAGTGACTGGGAGGGGACTATGATGGACTGAGGGGGAACTGGGAGGGGAATGGGAGGTACTGGGAGGAACTGGGGGAACTGGGAGGGACTGTGGGGGACAAGGGGGAGACTGGGAGGGCACTAGGAGGAACTGGGGAGGTCTGGGAGGTGACTGGGAAGAACTGGGAGGGCACTTGGAGGGACTGGGAGGTGACTGGGAGGAACTGGGGGTGGCACTGGGAGGGCCTGGAAGGAACTGGGGGAAGCACTAGGAGTGATTGGGAAGAACTAGGGGGACTGGGGGGGCCATACTGGGAGGTACTGGGAGCAGTGGTGGGGGTTCGGGGGGGTCCCAGCTCCCGTGTTTCCCCTTGACCCCCCCCCACCTTTTCCTCTTCGACCCCGCGGGGATCCCCCCCCCCCCGGGACCCCCTCCCAGTTCCCTGCTGGACCCTTCCCTCCTGGCGGACTGGGACCAGTTTGGGCTCAGGGTCACCTCCCAGTACCACCCCTTCCCCGTCTCCCCCCATCTGGCTGTCCCCGATGTCACTTTCGGGGTGCGGGGACTCCCCCAAATTGGGGGGGGGGGGGAAGGGCAGGAGCCCCCCCAGAGCCTCCTCCTCTTCCTCTTCCTCACCCACCGGGACCCCTTCCAGCGATACGATGGGGGTGAGGAGGGACCCCAAAACGGGGGGGCAAGAATCGGGGCGGTCTCTAAAATATGGGGGGGGTCCCCCCCAAATATCTGGGGGGGGTCCCTAATATCAGGGGGGGTCCCAAGATCTGAGGGGGGAGTCCTGGGGGGCTCCCCAGTATTTGGGGGGGGTCCTGGGGAGGGGGGGGGCTCTGTGTGTGTGTCTCCCCCTCCCTCAGTGACCCCCCCCCCTTCCCCCTCTTTGGTAGCCACCCGAAGCCTGCTGCTAGCCCAGCTGGAGCCTTTGGTAGCCCAGAACAGGGCGGGGTTGGGTCGGGGGTTCCGAAAGCTCCTGCACCCCCTCCTGGGGGGGCTCCTGCGGCTCAGGAGGGTGAGGGACCCCCCCCCCAAAAAGAAACCCCCAAATCGTCCTCTTAATACCACCCCTGACCCCTCCCAGTGCCTCCCAGTCCCTCCCAGTCCCTTCCAATCCCTCCCCGTCCCCCTTCAGCCCTCTCCCAGTCCCTCCCAGTCCCTCCCAGTGCCTCCCAGTCCCTCTCAATCCCTCCCAGTCCCTTCCAGTCCCTTCCAGTCCCTCTCCATCCCCCTTCAGCCCTCTCCCAGTGCCTCCCAGTCCCTCCCAATCCCTCCCAGTGCCTCCCAGTCCCTTCCAATCCCTCCCCGTCCCCCTTCAGTCCTCTCCCAGTCCCTCCCAGTGCTCTCCCAGTCCCTCCCAATCCCTCCCAGTGCCTCCCAGTCCCTCTTCAGCCCTCTCCCAGTCCTTCCCAGCGCTCTCCCAGTGCCCCCTGATCCCTCCCAGTGCCTCCCAGTTCCCCCCAGTGCCTCCCTGTCCCCCTCCCAGTCCCAGCAGCTCCTGGCCCAGGCTCTCCCGGTGGCGGTGGCCGCGGTCACCTCCGTGGTGGCCACGAGCACGAGTGGGAGGTTCCGCAGGGACTGCCTGAGCACCATGCAGGTGGGACTGGGATGCACTGGGAAGGGGCTGGGGAGGGATTGGGAGGCACTGGGGGATACTGGGGAGGGTCTTTTGGGTACACTGGAGATACTGGGAAGTACTGGGAGATACTGGGGAAGCTCTTTTGGCCACACTGGGGATATTGCAAGGCACTGGGAGGGACTGGGGTGGCTCTTTTGGCCATACTGGGGATACTGGGAGGTACTTGGAGGCACTGGGTGATACTGGGGGGGGCTCTTTTGGCCACACTAAGGGTACTGGAACGCACTGGGGAGGCTCTTTTCAGTACACTGGGGATACTGGGAGGTATTTGGGGGTACTGGGGGGGCTTTTTTGGCCACACTGGGGATACTGGGTGGGACTGGGGGATACTGGGAGGCACTGGGAGATACTGGTGGGACTCTCTAGACCACAGTGGGGATAGTGGGAGGCACTGGGAGGTACTGGGAGGTACTGGGGAGGCTCTCTAGGTCACACTGGAGATACGGGGAGAGTTGCTGGTTTTTACTGGTGGTTACTGGTGTGTGTCCCCCCAGGTTGGGGACACCCCCGCGCTGTTGGTGACCGCTGGGAGACGCTGGGAGGAAGTGACTCAAAAACGGGAACTGCGGGGGGGGACGTGCAGGGGGGGTGAGAGACACTGGGGACACTGGGGGGACATTGGGCACACTGGGGGGGTTGGGGACATTGGGGGGGTTGGGGATGTTGGGGACGTTGGGGACGCCCCCCCCCCCTCAGTGTCCCTGCCCTCCCCCCCCAGGGTCCCTCCCCCGCTGGGGCAGGGATGGGGATGATGACGACAGTGATGACGTCACCGATGACGTCATTGGTGATGCAGGCCAGGTTGGTGATGTCACCTGTGGGGGGGGGGGGGGACATCGGGGACACCCATGAGTTGTCGTCGTCCCCAGGTCTGAGGCATGGAGCCCCCAGTATGAAGCAGTAGAGACCAGTACGAACAAGTTCAAACCAGTTCAACCAGATGTTGATCTATTGTAGCAGATTCTCAAAAGAAGGACCAGTCTTCACAGTTCATGTCCATGGTCCACAAGTTGCAGGTTGCAGATGGTAATTTCAAGGAAGTTACTGGATGTCAGCCGATGAACCTAGTTCTGATTTCATCACCACTAAATCATCCTGAAAAACACTCATAGAACACTGTTAGTTTATGCAACAGTTCACATAACAGTAGTTATGGTGGGATACAAGTTCATGACTCCCAAAGAGTCCATGCATTACTGATTAAGCTAGACAAGCAGAAATTAGGAATTCTCACCTAGTGTTAGATTCCCTTGTGGTACACATTGTACTTCTCCATCTTTCATCATCACCCACAAGTGTGTCCAGGCCCTTGAGCGAAAGCAACCCCACGGATGGGTTTGCCTTTGCCCGAGGCAGGATAAATCCAAACTGTTTTCCCTAGCAGATTCTTTTCATGCACCACAGGCACTTTGTCCCCATCTACTGTGTGTAGAAGATCTGACTGAGCAGGACCAGCTCAATTGATGGAACCCCTGGTATTAACCAACCAGGTAGCTTTTGCCAAGTGCTTGTCCCAGTTTTTGAAAGTTCCACCACCCATTGCCTTTAAGGTAGTTTTTAACAGTCCATTGTACCTTTCAATTTTACCTGAGGCTGGGGCATGATAGGGAATATGGTATATCCACTCAATACCATGTTCTTTGGCCCAGTTATTTATGAGACTATTTTTGAAATGAGTTCCATTATCTGACTCAATTCTCTCTGGTGTACCATGTCTCCACAAGACTTGTTTCTCTAGGCCCAGAATGGTGTTCCGGGCTGTGGCATGAGGCACAGGATATGTTTCCAGCCATCCTGTACTTGCCTCCACCATTGTAAGCACATAGCGCTTACCCTGGCGGGTTTGAGGCAATGTGATGTAGTCGACTTGCCAGGCCTCCCCATACCTATATTTTGACCATCTCCCTTCATACCATAGAGGTTTCAACCTCTTAGCTTGCTTAATTGCAGCACATATGTCACAATCGTGGATAATCTGCGCAATAGAGTCCAAAGATAAATCCACCCCTCGGTCACGAGCCCATCGATATGTTCCATCCCTGCCTTGATGACCTGAAGCATTGTGGGCCCATTTGGCCAAAAACAGTTCACCTTTATGGTCCCAGTCCAGATCTATTTGGAACACTTGAGCAGCCTCATCTGCTCGTTGGTTGTTTCGATGTTCCTCAGTAGCTCGATATGAAGGTACATGGGCATCTACGTGACGCACTTTTACATCAAGTTTCTCTAACCTAGTAGCAATGTCTTTCCAGAGTTCAGCAGCCCAGATAGGTTTATCTCTACGTTGCCAGCTGTTTTGCTTCCACTGCTTTAACCAACCCCATAAGGCATTTGCTACCATCCATGAGTCAGTATAGAGATAAAGTCTCGGCCACTTTTCTTGTTCAGCAATGTCCAAAGCCAATTGGATAGCTTTTACCTCTGCAAATTGACTTGATTCACCATCTCCTTCATCTGTTTTTGCAACTAGTTGTGTAGGATTCCATACGGCAGCTTTCCACCTTCGATGGCCTCCTACCAGACGACAGGATCCATCAGTGAAAAGAGCATATTGTTTCTCACTCTCTGGTCGTTGGTCGTATGGTGGGGCTTCTTCAGCCCGTTTTACCACTTTTCCTGGTGGCATTCCAAAGTGTTTGCCCTCTGGCCAATGTGTTATTGCTTCTACAATTCCTGGACGATTAAGTCTTCCTATCCTAGCTCTCTGTGAGAGTAAAGCAATCCATTTACTCCAGGTAGCATCGGTAGCATGATGGGAAGATTCTCTACCTGTGTACATAAAACCCAGTACAGGTAATCGTGGCACTAGGAGGAGCTGTGCTCCAGTACCAATCACTTCTGAAGCAGCTCTAACTCCTTCGTATGCGGCCAATATCTCTTTTTCAGCAGCTGTGTAGTTGGCTTCGGAGCCTTTGTAGTTTCGACCCCAAAATCCCAGAGGTCGGCCTCGAGTCTCTCCTGGAGCTTTCTGCCAGAGGCTCCATGTAGGACCATCACCTCCATCTCCGGTGTAAAGCACATTTTTGATGTCTGGCCCTGTTCGAATTGGTCCAAGGGCCATTGCCTGCACAATCTCCTGTTTAATATTCTCAAAAGCAGCTTGTTGTTCTGAGCCCCATTTAAAGTCTTTCTTCTTCCGGGTAACCTCGTAGAGAGGTTTCACAACCTGATTATAAAGAGGAATATGCATTCTCCAGAAACCAACAGTTCCTAAAAAGGACTGAGTTTCCTTTTTGGTAGTTGGTGGGGCCATAGCTGTTATTTTGTTAATCACGTCCATTGGGATGTGGCGACGTCCATCTTGCCACTTAACTCCCAAAAACTGTATCTCTTGTGCAGGTCCCTTGACCTTGCTCCTTTTAATAGCAAAACCAGCCTCTAGGAGGATTTCAATTATCTTCTTACCTTTCTCGTAGACTTCCTTTGCTGTGTCACCCCACACAATAATGTCATCGATGTACTGTAGATGTTCTGGAGCTCCACCCTGTTCCAAGGTATCATGGATCAGTCCATGGCAGATGGTAGGACTGTGTTTCCACCCCTGGGGCAGTCGATTCCAGGTGTACTGGACACCTCTCCAGGTGAAGGCAAACTGTGCTCTGCATTCTGGTGCTATAGGAATAGCAAAAAACGCATTAGCAATGTCAATAGTAGCATACCACCTGGCTGCCTTTGACTCCAGCTCATACTGAAGTTCTAGCATGTCCGGCACAGCAGCACTTAGTGGTGGTGTAACCTCATTCAGGGCACGATAGTCCACTGTCAGCCTCCACTCTCCATTAGGCTTTTTCACTGGCCATACAGGACTGTTGAAGGGTGAATGAGTCTTGCTGATCACTCCTTGGCTCTCTAATTGCTGGATCAGCTTGTGAATGGGGACCACAGCATCTCTGTTGACACGATATTGTCTACGATGCACTACTGAAGTAGCAGTTGGCAGACGCTGGTTTGTAGTCCTCAGCAACCCCACTACAAAGGATTTATCTGAAAGGCCAAACAAAGCATGCAGCCATTCTGCATTCTCAGTCTTAATAGCTGCAGTACCAAAGGACCAGCGGTACCCTTTCGGGTCCTCGAAATCACCTCCCTTGAGGTAGTCTATGCCAAGGATGCAAGGAGCATCTGGACCAGTCACTATTGGGTGTTTATGCCACTTTATTCCAGTGAGGCTCACATCAGCCTTCACAATAGTCAGTTCTTTAGATCCCCCCGTCACTCCAGAAATAGTGACGGAGTCTGTGCCTTTCTGATTCGATGGCATTAGGGTGCACTGCGCACCAGTGTCCACCAAGGCTTTATACTTTTGTGGCTCTAATGTGCCAGGCCATCGAATCCACACAATCCAATAGATTCGGTTGTCCCTCTCCTCCACCTGGCTGGAGGCAGGGCACCTCTAAGCTTGAGCACATACAGCATTGTCAGTATGTGCATTACTGGAGCTTGCATCCTCAGTACTCACACCTGATGTGCAGGGATCTTGAGTCACCAGCATTTTTGGATTGGGTAACTCTACACTGGAGACTTGAGCAGCCATCTTTTTAGAAGGACCTCCTTTCGCCTTTGGCTTACTCATCAACTCAAACACTCGGTCCTGTAGGGCAGCAGTAGGTTTTTTGTCCCACTTTTTCATGTCCTCCCCACACTCACACAGGATTACCCATAGGGTCCCTCTTGCTGATTTCTGTTTCTCTCGATTCTGTCTCATAGGAGGGCGTCTCCTCTTAATGGCTGCAATGGGGCGTCCTCTGTCCGTCTGAGGAGAAAGGGGTGAATGCCATTCCTCAGATGCTCTCTTGATAGCTGAGACCCAGGCCCGACAAGGGGCTATGACAGCATCTTCACACTCTCGTACAGTTTTAATCACATCACCCACAGTTGCATCTACCTCTGCAGGAACCCATAGCATTACTGATAGTGTATGATTAAAAGGTGGTGGTGCAGCATGCACAAACCTTTGCATCATAGGTTTAGGGCATGGTACATGATGGGGATCTTCAATGCCATCATTATTATAGATCACGTCTCGCACAGCCAATTCTTCGAGATACCTGATAGCTTTTCCAAGTCTGGCTGCTTTGATCTGTGGGCAGTCTATTGCCTCTTTATAGGGATATCTCTCCCTTACAGCTGACAAGAGTCGTTTCCACAGGCTGGTAGTTCCAGCCTTTTCCCCAAATGCCCAATCAATACCTGCATCTTTGGCTACAGGGCCCAACTGCCTGGCTTCCTTCTGAGTTAATGTTATGGTAGCAGCCCCCTCATTCCAGCATCGGAGTAACCAAGAGAGGAGTGGTTCACCTGTAAAACGGCTGTAGTCTTTTTCTCAGAGTACGCAAGTCTCTCATGGAATAGAGCTGAGCAGATTCTGAGTCTGAGTCCTCATCTGACTCTGCGCTAGCTGCTCTACGAGGAGAGGCAGTATCCTCTATTTCCTCTATCACCTGGTCATCTTGTTCAGACTTGGAAGGGTTACGGCTCGTTTCTGATTTCCATTGTTTTCCTTTTCTCCTAGTTACAGGGTTAACAAGTAACTGTGTGGGCTGAGGGGGAGAGGCTGAGGCATCTGCAGCAGTGGCAGCAGCAGGGCTTGCTTTCTGAGCAGCAGCAGTGTCTGTGGGAGTAGACACAGCAACTGGAGCTGTAGCAGAAACACTGGCGATGCTGGCCGGCCTTATCTGAGTTGTGCCCTTGCGTGAGGGGGGGCGAGAAGCGGCTGCAGAGGCAGGAGTGGGGGTGCTCTCTGTACGAGGAGCAGCTCTCACTCTCCGAACAGCAACTCTCGGCCTCCGAAAAGGCATACTCAATCTCATTACTGTGGTTTTTGTGTTACTCCTCACCAATATATGAGAGAAATTAACAACACCCACTAGAAGATTGAGAGATGAAATGCTACTGTTACTAAAATCAGGTGGAGTCAGCCCAAAATACGATGGAATGGTATAATTTTCCAAATTAAAACTGGGAGTGTAATTACCAACCAAGTTTTTTATCTCTGTATGAAACACTACTGCACCATGCACCATGATATACATCAGTATTGAGGACCCTATTGCAATGATGGTTCTTAAGCAGCTCTTACGAAAGAAAACCCACATAGTAACAGCAATCCCAGCTGCAAAAATACACATCACATACCCTAAATACCAAAGATATGGCACGATTGGTTTAATCTCCAACCCTGTGAAATTTCCAAAGAACAAGGTCTGATTCCAGCTCAGGAAAGCCATTCTTTCACTGGAGTTGGAATTCAAACTGTTCAGGCAATTTAGTCAAATTTTAAACTGGACTCGAGCCAATTAGCTCGGGCCCCACGTTGGGCGCCAATAAATCTGTCACGGTTTAACACTGGCCCGGCAATTAAACCGAATAACAGACGCTCTCTTTAATCTCTCTCTCCTTGATAGAGAAAGGAGAGAGAATAAGGGAGAGAGACTGATGGGTTGGAAACTAAACTACACAACTTCAATGAAACAGTAATGATAAATAGGTAAAATTACTAAATATATACAAATATACAGGAAAATGGATACCACATTCCCTCCCCCAGTAACTCTC